>OOFE01020526.1:0-13195 GCA_900323365.1 Monocentris japonica | reverse complement strand
CGTATGATGTAGTTGTAAATAAAAAGGCAGATAAACTATGACCTCCAGTCGGTGGATATGAACTAAATGTATATATATATATATATATATTATATTTTCAGAAAAGCATTGATTTGTTTTTTTTCTTAAGAGATCATATCCTTATATAAATTACCTCAGTTTGACACGACTTATCATGAGGTATAAGCAGTGATGTAGTGATAAAAAACAAAATAGATTAACATTGATTTCCAATCGGTGAAAGTGAACAAAAATCAGTTACATTTTCAGAAAAACATTAATTTCTGTTTTATTTTCCTTAAAATACCCTATCCTTATATAATTTACTCCAGTTTGATAATACATACCATGATGTATAGGCATTGATGTAATGGTAAATAAAAAGCTGGAAGACCTTATTCTAACTTAGACCTACATCATTTTAACACTACTTAGCATGGTTTGCACTATGACTCTATGTCGTAACTATGTCAGTCAGCCTGAATAGGTGGCTAAACTCTGTTCCGCGAATAAAAAGGTTGATAAAAAAAACTATCTTTGGGTGAGTTTAAGCTCCAGTACATCCATGTGTGTAGGCATACAACTATGTGTTTATCTCGTAAAGATGTCTGTCTGTAAACATTGTTTCGCGATGAAATGTTGATAAAAACTGACTTTGGGTGAGATTAGCGTCCACGTATACGCCTGTATGTATTCATCTCGTAAAAATTTATGTCCGCCTTTAAAGATGAGTTTACACTGTTCCGCAAATAAAGCGTTAAAATTGTGACTTAGCCCCCACCACATCCCTGAGTATAGGTCTACAACTGTATTAATTTATTTATAGTTATAAGTTTAAGATGTATGGCCACAATAAAAGGTGGGTAAACTCTGTGCCATGAATAAAAGCTACCCAAACTCAGTTTTTATTCATTATTTTATCAACGACATACATTCACACAGCTGTAGGCCTAAAACGATTAATTTGGAGTGTCTACAGATGCTAGCCGGTATTAGATGTGACTGTAAGTGGACACGAGCCTCCTTCGTAGCAAAGTCACGTGACCTCCCATAGCAACGGCGAATGTCATCAGTTCCGCTTTGAGAGCAAGTGCAGCCTCTCCGGCAACAGCTGATCCGTTGCAGGTTCACTTACAACTCTGAATTGTCTTTTCTTTAACATAGGCCTGGCTCGGCGAGGAAAGACGACAGCATTTATTGACCAGAAATAATCTGAAAGGAATTAAGAGAGACTGCGAGCTGAAATCATGAGTCACCTCAACCCAGGGTACGTGCGATTTATCTTACATATAGAGAGTAAGCCTGTGTCTGTAGTAGTTTAAGGGTTCTTGTTTTAATGTCTCCACGCTCATTCAAATTTGTTTTTACTGAAGAAACTCTGGATTGCAGCAAATTTATGAGTATATTATGCTATCTATTTCTGTGTCACTTTTCTAAGACAAAGTCAAGAAAGTGCTTCAAAATCAACACCAAAACAAGGTTACACTAGAAAAGAAGAGGACTGAGGCAGAAACAAAGACATAGCCATAAATGTGGGTATGGGACATGACGCCTGGTTAGGTCCCGACCGATACAGAAATGTGATATTCCTCTGGCATAGGCCTACTCGGAGCATCACTGGCTCAGAAAGTCATAGCAAAGTAAGAGATGATAATTTAACCACCATGCATGCAGTGCACTTGCTCTGGTGACCCTATTCCTGAGAAAAATCCGTACTCAAGGTTGTAGAGCACAAAAGAAAGACAGGGGCATGAAGGTGATTGGGTTAAGTATGCTATCCATCCCCTCTAATTCCTATGGGTAATCAGACACCAGTAATGGACCCCATAATTGTAAGATCCTGTTGTCCCACTCACAAACACTTGAGGAAATCAAATCTGTGTTGGAAAAAACTGCTTCAGACAGGCTTGGCTGCATCCTATGGAAGACCTGATACCGATGTTGAGTTAATGGAGACAAGATGACAACAACAAACACACATGGTGTTGTGCTCTGGTAAATCATTTGATCAAGATCTGGTTTTCTGCTAACCGTAGTCAAATTAACATAGGTTTATTCTAGTGGCGGACAAGTTAAAAATCCGGATGTCCTTCATTTAGGAACATAGTGAAGCCTTGAACAGCAATGAAATGTCGTTGGAATTAATTCAGTATCTCTTTTTGTGTGTTTGACTGGCCATCTTTCTAGGCTTATTTCAGCCTACAACAGTCTCACAGACAAACATCTCACTGGATACTTCAACAACACTCGGATCAGGAGACATCTGCAAAGGGTGGGACTGGTACGTTAAGTGTGTGTGTGTGTGTGTGTGTGTGTGTGCATGCAAGATCACATGCAAGAGCAAAAAACTATTTGTTCTCTTTTTGTTTTTGTCAAATTAAGACCAGTAAAGACAGAAAAAGTAAATCATCAATTTTCATTTCTCCATTCACTCATAGTTAGTGTTAGCATTAAGCATGCACATTGTTGATTGTTAAAGATATTGAATATCCACATAAAATATTGGCTATAAAATATCTGTATTGGTCTTCAAAAGCCCATATCAGTTGAATCCTACTCACAGTATTATTGCTATTAGATCACCAGGAGTGGGCGGATTGTTCCAGACAAGGAGTACAGACACAAGCTGAACCAGAGAGCCCACCAGAGACACGTTAGAGAATGCCTGGCCCAAGCCATATTCCACAAGGTGCTGGAAATGGAGGTGAGAGAAACACAATGTCCTAAAGACAAAAGACAGTAAATACAGTCATCTAATCCGTGGAGCTCCTGGCATAATGAATTATGCAGGTTTTGTTTTGTGCCTCTCCCACGTAGCGTCTCCATCAAATAGAGATCAAACGGAAATTGGAGGAGTTTGCTAGGAGAGAAAGAGTGCATAAGATCAAGGTATATCATTTCCATACAAACGCCGTGTTGCTGCCTTATTTTTCTAAACCGATTAGGCCATCCTATGAATCCTATGAAACCAAAGGAGAACTGTTTATGATGCCAGCTCATATAGGAAGAGTTACTTTCCAAGATGCTACATATCTAATATCTAAGGATTGTCATTAAATATATCAAGATCCAGTGTCCTAAAGTTTTAAGGATTTAACTTACCTACTTCTGAAAAGAGTAAAATCATTTTGTAAGAGTTAAAAGAATTGAGCATATCTCATTTTGGAAGAAAGCTCTGCACAAAAACAACTGCACGAAAAATCCCTCCAAAAATAATGAATTGTCTTGTTCGGAAGGTGGAGCGCTCTAAAAGGCATGAAGAGGATATCATCCGCATCTTGTCTCCACGTCCGCCCACGGGCCCTAGGGGACTCCGAACGCAGCATTCTGGGCCAGAGGGGGAGCACTCTGAATCCTCCGAGTCTGTGAGTCACCTCTCTGTCTTGGTGCAGTAGCAGTTTGATTTAAAACAACACAGCACTTTTGAGTCCCCAAGGATTGAGAGTAATGGATAATATGTGTATGGTACATGCTTTGAGGAGTTGATATCGCATTGATGGCAATCTGAGTCACAAGCTGGAAGCTCATTTCTATGTGTTTATCACTGTTGGCATCCGTGGTTTCTGTAGTAGTAGCCTGAATATGTTTAGATACAGTGGAGTCCACTACCAAGAACTCTTTTGTTTCATCATTTATCAAAAACTAATACATACTTTTCTTTGCATGGGAGACAACCAAAATTCTACTTCAAACACTCAAAGCCAGTCACAGCCCATGCCGTTCTCTCAGGTGATGGATGTCTGTCTGTAGAGGAAGCCATTATCTGTGCATGCCGATAGTTGCCTGGTTAACATTGACGCTTGAGTTTGAAGAGCTCTCCTGCCTGTTGTTTGCTCAGTGTGCAGAGGAGGGTGTTTAAAGTGAGGTAGGAGGATTAGATGCATGTTATCACAGCTCTGAAACATAAGAAGTCACGGGCCTTGATGCCTGAATAAATACATGATGAGGTCATGAATGCCTGGTTGGTTTTCCTGGCTTTGATTCCTCTGTTTACCCTCTCAAATCTCTCTCTTAAGTCTGCAAACATCTCGCCCATCAGCATGTTGGGGCTTGTTTAAATCACAGTTGTTCAGTGATATGTTGCAATCTATTGTCTTGCCAAAAAGTACTTGTAATACAATTTTTAGTTAATCAATGACTATGCTTAAATATAAAGAAATGTGTAGGAGCGTACCATATATTAAGATAAGAAACTTTAATGATCCCCAGGGGGAGGTTGGGTCATTGCAGCAGCAAATAGTAATAGAATAGAATATAAATAAGAAAAATAGAATATAAATAAGAATAGAGAAAATGGGGGCTATTAAATGTAAAATATACAAAAAGATATAAATTACACCATGCATGCAGGGTGTGCAAAATAACAGCAGTTGAACATAATGAGGCAAATAAATATGAATGAAAAATACATGCAATATGAAGATATACAACATGAAATATATACAGTATGAAAATAAGTTTTTATGTGGAAGAAAACATCTTTTAAAAATATAAAATTCTAAAAATATCAAGATATGTGCAGTAGATTAAACTGATTGCAGAATATGCTGTGTGAAAGTTCTGTATATAGTTCTGATACTTGCACGTATGTCAGTTAGAGATTAATTACCAATTTGGCAACAGATTGTCAGGTTGGTTAGGGTTGCTGGTTCTATCTGTGTTTGGTAAATGGTATATTTTGGTAAATGTTTTACATCCAGGGGTTTATTTTAGCTTTACTGTATTTCACATTGGCCAATTATTCTCCTCACTCTCATACCTGCATACTTCTCATATAAAGTTGCATCTTTTGCTTCAATCTTGCTGATGAAGTGAGGGATTTAGGCTGCTATGATGTCCATAGTTTGTCAGTGTGGTTTGCTGCCCAGAGTTTGAGCCACAGTCTGATCCCCCTCCTGTCCATAGTTTAAATGAAACCTACACCCTTGGCTAAATGTGTTACAAAGCAACAGGTAGTTGCTTGCAATTTGTCATAGTGACTGTATCTATGCTTGCAAAAATAAACCATAAATATACAGTGGGTGTAATGAGCAGCCGAGTGCTCAGTGTGTCTGGTTATGTGTGCTGCAGCCGGGCTCGTCTCGACCCAACACCGCCCCAGGGAAAATGCAGAGGCCGGTGCGTTTGAAGCCCATCCATAGTAACAGCACCACAGCTTCCCACAGACGCAGCTCCCCTTACAGACACCATGAGTCCGCTAATGAGACCGACCAGCCTTTCAACTACACTGTGAGGCCATAGACATACTGTATTGTACTGTATTGTTAGTATACGATGTATACTAACAAACACACATACTCATTCACATGCCCACCTGTGGATAAGACATGCATCACGTGGAATGGATATAGGTTTATCTAGACAGAGCAAAAACAAATCGATTTTTTTACTTCAAATATTTTCATTTAAATATATATTTTACGAAATAAGTACTAATGAAGCATTTGAACATGATACAGTAATCAATATTATTACCCAATATCATTACTTTTTCTGACCTGTTTGACTACTTATCCAAGGAGGAAACTACCTTTTACAGATGTATAAAGATATAGATATACATACAGATATATACATTTTGTAGCAAAGCTATTCAAGTATAAATCTAAATGTCTATATCAACTATTTTTGACACCGTAACACAGGCATTATAATTACCCTGACACGTGCTAGACAGACTGAAGTCTTTTCACAATGTGACGTCAATGACTTCCTCCCCAGATGGACAAGGAGTCCAGGAGGCGTTTGACCACGATGGAGTTCTCCCGTGGCGTCTCCCCCTACTGTCTCCCAGTCATCAACAACTTTGTCACCCCAGTGCCTCCAACCACTAAGAGGAAAGAGAAGGGTGTAAAGGTCACTCCCAGCGGCACCCTCAGGGGCCGTAGACTGCGCCCCACCACTGCTCCCATCGGACCTGACGTCACTGAGGTCACTATCTGCGCGTGTGTGCATGTTTCCCTGGACACAAGACTCTCCATAGCAGGCTTACAGTAAACATGTTGCCTCCTACAAATGACGCAGTAGACTCTTTGGACCAATCAAAATTTCCATTAGGAGCTTTCATTTCTGTTAAATCTAACAGGTTGTAGCTCTTTTTTAGACCTATAAATTCCCGTCAAAATGTTCGATGATGAACTGCAGTACAAAATTTCATGATGGTAGTTCAAACAAGGCAGGAGATATTTTTTCTAAGTTTTCAGTTAAATTTAAACGACTCATCTAAGTTGCAGGAGACATCATGTACCAGGTTTCATTACATTTGGACCAGTAATTTCTGAGGTATCAAAGGATTAATGAAGAGACAGATCCTGAGCAGGTGGTTGTGTTTGAGGATTCACAAATACACACACAATTTCATCATGGGTAAAAACAAATAATGAAAATGATTTATTTTCTATTGTTTAATCAGTAGTTATTGATTATTGTCGCACACAGTATATTTGCACAGTTAACACATTGATAACACCCACCTGTACCGGATCATTCAGGTCAGGGTTGGGGTCCATTCATTTCCAGTTCAATCAGTTTTCACTGGTTAAAGACACAGCTTTCATTCTCAATTATTTCATTCAAGATGACATATAGATTTTTTTCAATTTCTGGATTTTTAAAGAAAATTCTTGAATCAGTTGAATTGGTATTAAATTGATCCCAACCCTGATTCATGTATACCCATGCCCATTTTCATCCAGGAATCACCCATACTGAGGACTTCTGCACCTCAGAGCAGAGTGTCTGTGAGCATGGTGTACTTGGGCAAATCGGTGCATCTCTCCCATGACTTGATTGACATGAGGGATGAGGTCAAAGTGTTCCAGCAACACTGCGGCGGAGAGAACCTGTGTGTGTACAACGGCAAGCTCTGTGAGGGAGGTTAGTCTGAGGATCTGTGTGTGTTTGCATGTGTGTGTGTGTGTGTGTATGTACACACACGAGCAAGTACAGCGAGGGATGTCAGTGAGATAACCTGTGTATACAATAGCCTTTGAGCAAACAAATTGCAAGAGGAGGGTCAGGGCATTATTAGACCCTATTATCAGGCCTCACCGCTGTATAGTCTAACTTTCCTGATTGCAGTCAGTCGTATATATGTTTTACTCTTGTTATGAGTTAAACATCAAATGCAGAGAGATAACCTATTGGCATGAAAGTGACCACTGAACAGCCAATGTGTCAAAGCACGATCTGCTCAAGGACTGACTGCTGGCCGACCCCTCTGGTGAAACGTCTCAGGATATGTGTAGAAACAAATTCCAAATTACACTGCATGTAATATTACAATTGAAGTGCTCTTAAAAAAATCAGAACCTCTCATGCACTTCATCTATCTTTGCCTCAGAGGCGTTCCAGTTTGTGTCACGGCGCCACCGAGGTTTCCCCTTCAGCCTGACGTTCTTCCTGAATGGGCTCCAGGTGGAGCGGCTGAGCTCCTGCTGTGAGTTCAAACACAGGAAGGGCTCCCGGCTCGGTGGCAGGCATGGACACTTTGGGTTCTCCAGCGTAGAGGGGGCCTCGCCCTGCTACAAGTAAGGTCTACCTTTAAAGGGACACTGTCTCTGTGTGTAAGAAATGAGCTGTTCAATGTAACTCAAATGAGATCATGAAATGACAACCACCTCAACCACCTACAAGAAGTAACGTTACGCTCAGTTGGTCAGTTTCTCATCTTCAATTATTTGCTAGTATGCAATCGACATGTCAGACTGCATCTTCAAATACATGATGAAAGATAGAAATAATAGATCAGGATGTACAAGGTTTTCCTCTTTAGAGCTCTGATCACATATTTGCGGTAATTTTTCAGGTGCATTATAGCAATGGGACTGGACAAAAAACCCACACCTCCTCCAAAGAGGGTCAAAGAGAATGGGGGAAGAGAGATGACAGCCACCAGCCCTGGGGAGACACCCAAGGATGCTGTAGAGATGGAGCGGGAGAGGACAGGGAAAGATGCTGCCTCCCACACAGAGCCTGGAACCAGCCAACCCCAGGATATGGAGATCGAGGTTCAAGACGATTTACCGCCTGAGGAGGATAAACCCAGAGATGGTATAATGACTGCAATGATTGAGTCTTATTTGGTGCATGTAATACAGCCACCCCACTGAGACAGAATTGGAAAAAATATTACAAATATAAGCTACAGACTTCAGAGACCTGGTATTTTTCCACACCATGCCTCTCATTTCTTTGATATGAAGCCTGTGTGTGTCTTTCCCTACAGATTATGAAGAGGACTTTGAGGCAGATGACGAGGGACCTGCGGAAGATTCTGAGGCAAAAGATAATAAATCCCTGTCTCCATCTAGTGAGAGAGAACGGCAGGATAAAGAGAGAGAGGCTTCTGACAGTGAAGATGACAAGGATGGTGGGTGAATCTCATGTACTGTACCAGAGAAATGTAACTGAAGTTCAAGTAACCATTATATCACACATTATTCATTCAGTCGAGACATGTTTTTATACAGTAGAGCATAGAAACGTAGACCCATTTCTGCTGATGATCTCCATTTTAAGAGTATTAGTATATTTGAATGAGTCTGGGTCCTAGAGTGACACTGAATCTGTAAGCTGAAAAGGTTTTAGAACCTCAGCGGTAGAGTTAACTGTTAATACTGTAGCAAATCCCAGGACTGGAAGAAGGTTTTTCTGTTTAAGATTTGCTCCATCTTCCTTGTACAGAGGACAGGAGGTCTGATTCAGCCTCCAGCTCCTCAGGCAGCGACAGGGAGGAGAGTGATATTGAAGCCACCAAAGAAATTAAAGAGGACCAGACAGCAGAGCAATCTAAAGACTACGAGGAAGATGCTCATGAGATTGACCAAGAAGAAACCCCCGTTTCACCAGCTGAAAAAGACAAACCAACTACAGAAGACACCAGAGCTGTTGAGAGCGGCTCCCCCATCCCGCCCCATTCCATCACCTCTACTGCAGCTAAGGACTCAGAAACACAAGACAGCCCTGGTGACAGCACAGGGTGGACAGAATTAGAGGTCTCAGACACCATTGTCCCCTCAGGGAACGAGGGTAAAGGGAATGATGATACCTCAGGAGACAAGCCTGGAGAGGATGCTGAGAAACCGGTAGATGAGTATAAACAGGAGGAGGAACCTGAGAGGGGTAAGTATGTACCGGCAGACACAGACTCTGCACTGCTGGAGGTTTCACCTGAGTGAGAGATTGGATCAGTCCATCTTCTATGGATCTTTTTCCACTATTATTACAACCAGGGCTGTAGTCAACACCACCTTAGTCGAGTCCAAGTCAATTCCAAGCCCATGTACAGTCGGGTTTGAGTTAAGACCAGGTCCAAAGGGGGTTGAGCACCAAGTCACTAAGACTGAGGCCAGAGCAAATCGGGTCCTATTTAAGACCAAGACTAAAATAGGCAATAAACTGAGTAAATTTCTTTCCAAATACAAAAGTAATGATTAAGGAGCTTCTTAAGGATGAACAAAGATGCAGATCAATCTGCAATCTATCTGTATTATACTCTTCAACATCCAACTAATCAAAGCATAGAAACTGACTAATCAATGCATAGAAGTTTGAGGACCATTACATACACAGGTCGGCATCCCTTGAATTATTTGTATTGCTGGGGAAAATTAACCAAACATTAATAAAAATGACCCGCTTTTTAATTTTTTAGATAGGCAAGAAAGAGTTGAGTCAACATCCAATAGTGGCACGAGGCCGAGACATGTCTGAGTCAAAATAGACATGAGACTGAGACATGACAATGTATGATTCCTGTTTTAATAGTGGAAAAAATTATATGTGTGCTGTTTTTGTGTGTGTTTTTGGGCTCTGGGCATATTTATATTTCCTGTGTGTGTGATGATTTCCTCTCTGATCCACCGTGTAATCCTGTAGAGTAATTTCAATTGAAATGAGAGAAGAGATGATTGGGAATTGAATCATGCCTGACTGTTTTTAGTCTTAAAATAAGCATTTTTATATGAGTTTGCCTGTATGAGTTTGAGAAATATGAGTTTGCCTATTACCCCATTTACTTGTCTTGAAGCTGCACTATGTAGTTTTGGTAAGAGGAAAAATTACTTGTATAATAATCATCTCCAAATGGTTAAATCTTGATCACTCATCACATATCCAAAAATGAATGGATCAATAGTCAAACTAGAACTCTGTTGTAGAACGGGTGGATCGCCACAGTCAAACATTTACTTTCTAGATTCAAACAGTGCTTATGTCTTCAATACCAACGCTATACGATGAACTTTTTTGACATTTCCATCCTAAAACTACATAGAGCGGCTTTAAAATACGAGGCCCTGTAATTGTAGATTTTGGCTCTGTTCTGATTGTCTTGTCATGGAATTATGCTTGTGTATTTTTTATTTTTTTTTATTCTGTGCATGTTAATCATCATTTTGCATGTTGTGCTGTTTTCATACGTTTTACTTTTGCACCTATGAAGAATAAAGAAATAATGTAATTTGTGGTTTCATATTTCTTTATTGATCTTGTGTTCACTCATTGCATTTAGTCCAAAATTGCCTTAGGTCATAACTTTCTGACGTCATAACTCATCATCTGTGGCTCATTAATGTTGATCTTGTGCTGATCTGAAATGTGTCACGAATTGATCTCACTGCATGTGCCATGTTTCTTTCTCTTTTCCACGCCTAACCCAAGCCAAGTCTGTGCAGGAGAAGCTGGCGGAGGCCATTTTGAAGGAGGCCCAGCGTAGCTCTGAGCCAGAACTGAGTGATACCAGTACTGAGGAGGAGGAGGAGTCCACAGATAAAGGCCAAGATCAACATCAACAGGACAACAAGGGTACCAGATATGCATTTTTATTGTAATATGTGACTGCACTCAACGACAATGCTCTCAACCCTACGATAGATTTACATCTGCTTGTTGTTGATATAGGGAACAGAACCTTACCACAAGTATACAACATAATCTAATAGTCATCTTTTTTTTTATTTGCTTTTACCTGATTTCATCCAATTATGGAAACCATCTTTCACCTTGTGTCGCCACTGTCCAGCTTTAAATGACTTTTTCTTACATTTCGATTATTTGGCCTACCCTTCTGTGCTAGAATGTTTTATATTTCTTTTTTGTATTTCTTTTTGCATTTTGTATTTCATTATGATTCATTTGTTTTATCTCTTTTTTTCTTGTTCTTGGCTGTTTCTTTCAACTCCTGTGAAGTACTTTGTTACTCTGTTTTGATAAGTGCTGTATAAATAAATATTGTAATAATTATTATTAGTAATAAGTATTATTAGTATTATTATTAGTATTATTATTATAATAAGGCAACTATAGTACAAAAAATGTTTGACATTTTCCAAAACAACCTCTCAATTGTATTTGCAGATGCGATTCCAGAGAAACCGGTGACATTTACACAGCAACAACAGACCCACATAGAAGGGATGAAATGTGAGGAAAGTGCGGTTGGTACAGATGAAGTGGTAGAGGATCAAGGAGAGGTGATATCTGAGCCGAAGGAACAGGAGGATGAAACTGAACCAGAGCCCCATGAGACCATTGATAGTGCCAGAGATGAGATGAGCAAAAAGGATACGGAAGTTGAAAAGGCTGCATCAGAAATAGATAAGGAAGAAGACACAGAAGAGAAGGATAAAGCAGAGGAGAGAAAAGATACAGATGCACATCCTGAATCTGTAGAGGAAATGGGAGAAGACAAGACTTCAGAACCTCAAGTAGATGAACCAGCAAAATCTTCTGACGCTGAAGCTACAGAGAAAGACCAGGAAAAGGAGCAGGATGAAGAGAAAACCACACTGGAAGCTGACACACAGCCTGATGAGACCAAACAAGGGGCAAAAAGCAGTGAAGAGGATGAGTCATCAGCATCAGAGCTGAAGAAAAAGACTGATGAAACAGCAGTGCGAGATAACACAGAGATGGAGTCTGTGTATGTAGATAATGTAGATTATGAGGACAATGAGGAAAGAGAAAAGACAGAGGAGGAAGGAAATAGTGAAAAGAAGGCAGAAGAAATGGTGAAAGATGAAGAAATTGTAGCAGAAGGGGCTGAATGTGACAGTAATGCTAAAGGAAAGGCAAAAGAACCAGTGGAGGAAAAGTTTGGCGAAGAAGATAAAGTCGCAGATGAAGAGATGGTTGAGGAAGCAGGAAAGACAGAGAAAGATGAGGATGACAGCAAAGTTGAGGATAGTGAATGTGTTAACGATAAAGCTGATGGAGAAGAATCTGAGGAAAAGAGAGCTACAACTGATAAAACTGTAGAGGAGGAAGAAATGTCTCAGGTTACCGAAGAACCTGAGAAATTTGCAGATGAAGAAGTGGAAAAAGAGACAGAAAAACCATCTGATGAAAATATTGTTCAATCAGATGATGCAGTTGACCATAGAGCAGTAGATGAAGCAAATGGAGTTAAAGATGAAGACAAAGCTGAAGAGATCAAAGACAATGTGACGGAGTCTGAAAATGTTCAGAAAGAAAGTGAAAAAGAAAGCAACAATAGTGAAAAGGGTGAAGTTGATGCTGAAAATGGAGAGACTGCTACTGGAGCACAGAATAAAACCCAGATGAATGAGGCAGAGGATCCATTGCAAGACAAAAATGACATGGAAAGAGAGGAGCACACTGATGAAAAGAGTACAAAGGTGCAGACAACAACTCTGGACCTCAATAAAATAGAGACTGGAGAAGATGCTGAAGGCTATGAAGAGAAATGTGAAGATGACAGGGTTGAGCAGGCTCCTAACATTGATAAGGTGGAAAGTGAATCTAAGACAGAAGACACCAATGTGGATACCTCACATGAATCCGATCAAGGGGACTCAGAACCAGTGACAGCTGGTATGGAGGTCAAAGAGGAATCTAAATCAGATGAACTTAACACAGATATAAATGATACAGAGACTGAGGAAACAAAACAACATCTTGGCAATAATGTGGAGCCAGGAAGCAAAGAATCTGTCCCTGAAAATGAAGACAAAGATTTAGATATGGAGGTCAAAGAGGAATCTAAATCAGATGAACTTAACACAGATATAAAAGACACTGAGACTGAGGAAACAAAGCAACATCTTGACAATAATATGGAGCCAAACTACAGCAACAAATCTGTCCCTAAAAATGAAGACAAAGATTCAGATATGGAGGTCAAAGAGGAATCTAAATCAGATGAACTTAACACAGATATAAAAGGCACAGAGAC
>OOFE01020525.1:0-20883 GCA_900323365.1 Monocentris japonica | reverse complement strand
ATGAATGCCAAGCACATTCAATAATATATATATTTTTTTTACCCATATTAGGGTTAGTGTTAGGGTTGTGGTCAAATTATCAACATTGTTTTGGAGGGACAAAACCAAAACCTATGCATATGGATTTTCATTCTATTCAACATCCTTTGTGTCAAAAGCCAAGGACCAGAGCCTTTTACTGAACCGCTAATCCTCAGCCCTTCCCTCTGCACTATGGCTTTGGGTTTCAAAGAAACCCTGTTCTTTAGACCTTGACCAAATCAAAACATATAGCTGTGTCTAAGCTCCTGTTACATGAATGTTGCTGCGCTTTACTCATTCAGGAGTAACCAACTCCCTGAAACTCGCCTGCTTCAAGGCCTTTATGCAGAACGTAGATCTAAATCCTTGCTCAACAGCCTGGTTAGGGTTATGCAATCCACTGCAATATTTCCCTGACAGACAAATCCTGCATGAGGTCACCAGCATTTCCATCAGCTTTTTCTTTCCCAAAACTACAGAATCAAAAAGAAACAAATATTTTTGTCAACCCATCTAATTGTGTGTAAATGTGTCATTTTCCAATATGTGTTAAAACCTAGATCTCAGTTGCTGCAGCTTGCCTAAAATTACTCCTATGTCTTTGGACACAGTTTAGCTCATGCATGAATCCTGGTCCTTTTATTTATGTTTAACGTATCATTTAGACACACAACATTTAGCGCTGCACCATAATGACGTATGCTGCTAGATTACTGATACCCATAAAGAGATGGGCAAATGGGAATGATCTAAAGGTTGTGGGAATAGACTTTGCCATCTTTATGGATAACTGCCAGTGTAGGATGGGCTGTTTTATTATAGATGGAGTTCAGAATGAAGTCTGGCGCTGTTCTTCCTCTACTTCCTCCACTCTGTCTTTGCCCCCCCATCTCTCTCTCTCTCTCTCTCTCTCTCTCAAACAACAACAAAAACAGATTCTGACTCTGTTTGTGTCACTCAGCTCCGCTATGATCCAGCAACAATTGTTGTTGTACTTGAAGCTGCATTATGCAAGATTAGTATGTAAAAAACAATAGTTAGTCTTATCAAGTTTCAATTTGGCAGATCTTCAAAGAAAAAGAAAAATACACTATGAAGTTACCTTAAAGGAAGACATTTCCATTTTTTGTCGCAAATGTTAGACCTTTTGCCTCCTGTTCTCTGGTTTACCTTACAAATCTTGCTAGAATCTTGACGAAAACAAGAAAATTTGACCACATAGTGCCTATCCTGTCCTCCCTACACTTGCTCCCAATTTATGCCAGATGTGATTTCAAACTGTTTCTGCTAACTTATAAAATCTTACATGGGCTAGCACCATCCTATTTATCAGATCTCACTGCATCATGTACACCACCATGTACCCTCCGATCACTTATCTATTCCAGCAGTCAAAAAGAAAACTGCAGGTAGCAGAGCCTTTTCTCACTGTGCTCACATTCTCCTTGCTGCAAAGACAGAGGCCTTTAAATCCAGTCTTAAAACCTGTTTATTTTCACTATCATTTGGCTTTGCACAATCACTGGGAGTGACTCAGCCCCACACAGTAAGGTTATACTAGTTAGTTTGCACTTTGTGTTTGTGTGCGTGGGAGTAAGTGACTGAGTTCATCTGCTGTGTGTGGGGGTATGTGTCTCTTTTCATTTCATCCTGTGTGTTCCTTGACTCGCCCTCACTTTCGTTTTCATTTTCATTCACTTTTTTCACTTTTTGTTTCATAATGTGACCCTTTGAAACCTTTGTCATGGTGGCTGAGTGTTATATAAATAAACTTGCCTTGACTGTCATCTCTTTTGTATCTGTTGGTATAAAGAAATCACATACTAGCCAGGTTGGTAAACATGAGAATGCTTATGCAGTTTACAGATGTCACGTTACAGGATTTCTAGTTGTCAAAATTCAAAGAGTTACCTCTCGCTGCCATTGGGGCTGCCAACGTGAAAATTGCATGTGCAGCTTCAAGTTAATTTAGAAGTCAGTAATAGGATTTGATATATTTTGACATTTTTCATCTTTGAATTGATATAATATTTGGGAAACATGCTCCTAATAGGTATGTTGATTATTTGACTCCCATCTGATGTAATATATTGTGTTCTTTCAGTAATGGAAGACAGGAGGAAATTAATTGGTTTTGGGAGCTTGGCTCAGAAAATAGTTCTCTCGCATAGCTCCACACCATAGACACTGGATTTAGCACTTAGTAACCTTTCTACCTTTATGCCATCAAATGTTTTATTTGACAACAAGCAGCCCTCACTCATTCACACAAGATGCATAGTTCATGTGCGACATCTCTGTGCCTCATGAAAACTGCATGCCATGACAACATACTGTATGTTGTCAAAGTGGCTTTCACTATGGTTTCCCTCAAAGGTCCCATCAAGAGACTTTGATGTTTGTATGTCAAATAGAAGAAAATGACAACCAGTTGAGAGTACAGAATAGATATAGTGCTCAAGAGTTCTTGTGTCATGCTCAGGCATCTGATTTGAAAAATCTTTCTCATTATTATGAGCAGTTATTTCTTAAAGCAAACACGTGCATAGTCAGACAGAACTCATTAGGTACAAATCAAGAATTGCTGTGCAGCGCAAACAATCAAAAGGGTCATAATGAGAAATGCTTCCCATAAACATCACATTTTTATTCATCACAGGCTTCAAAGGAAAGAATGTTGTAATTATCTACGCACTAGGCTGTATGGATTTGTTTAATAACATCATGATCATGATAAAAATGGGATAATCAACTAGATAATCACTTGAGGCTTTCAAAGTTGTTTTTATAATTAGTGGTATCATTATGGACTTTTGTCTGAGTGGTCTTCTGTCTTTTAGGTGTGGAGGGGACTATTGCCTGCATTGATTTGACATGATTAAATCAGCACTAAATGACCACTCCAGTGACTTCAGTTACCGTCTGTATATTAGTATATCAACAGCTTTCCTCCATTGCATCCTGACTTGCAACACTATCAGCCCTTTCATGTTTCCTTTTATGTTTGTGAAGTTGGTTACACTTTATAATAAGGGGACACAAATAAACATGAACCAATACATTAACTAATGCAAGAATCAACATTAATGAATGCATGAATGAATGCATGAACTATCAGGAATTCCCGAAGCTCACCATTACCAAATCAGTGAGTCATACCTTGGTCACCGTTAGTTAGTGTGGTGACTTCATAATTATTGGTAGTAATGATTTGGCTTTTATTAACGTTTTTTGACATTTTGACATCGCTCTCCTAATTTTGTTGTCTGTTATTGCCAATAAAAAAAAACATTAACTCAGTGCCAATGAATTCATGATAAATTACTTCTATCTTCTATGTTATAGCTAAACATTCCAAAATTTTCATTATGTACAAACCACTAACTAACGGTAGCCAAGTGTTACCATGACGTCCAAATAATAGTCATGATGCTTTAATGCTTTAGTGAGTAGCCTGTTTACTGGCAGTGAAACAGTTTGAACTCAGCTACACCATACACAGACACACACACACACACACACACACACAAGCACATGTACTGTACATGCTCATAAACGCCCATTGGCCCTCCAACAGTGCCCCTTTAGAAACAATCATTTTTTCAACCAACCCTAACAGCAATTTCAATATATAGGTACATGGCATCATTGGAAAGAAAAAAAAAACATAACCTGCATCTCTGTTGGATGAACACAGAAGTCAGTGGAGCTCGCAGAATACCTTCCCAGTTCCCTTGTATTGTTTCACCTAAGCCATGTTCCCTCTGGGTTTACTCCAACCTCTACAAATGTAATCGACCAAAAATATTCCAAATGTGGGATATTTTCACAACCATGGCTCTTCAAAGTAAGGATGAAGACCATGGACCTCAATGTAAATAGTTTCAACTATTTCTAAGTTCTTTCAAGAAGCAGCTGTCCTTAGTCCATATCACTTTATTTGAGGAGTTTCTGAATTTGAAGGCTGAATTTGGAGCAATCTGATAATTTTACCTGCATAAATTTGCAAAACACAATCATACACAAACTCTCAGATACACTGGTGAATCGTTTGGTACCAACTCATATCAATGCATATTATCTCAATTTTAGGTAGCTCATTCTGCCCTCTGCAGACAGATCACATTTACAGAGTCCCCCCACATCTTTACACTACTGTAAGCACCTGCACCTTCATGAATCACATGCACATCACCTCCGCATTTGTGCACACAAATACATAAACACCCACACATGCATACGCACACAGACAAAAATGCTATTAATGTTCAATATGTAGCATTGTGATGAAGGGCAATGTTGCAGATGAAATCTATAATATCCATAGATGCTACTCTGTACAAAAGACAGACATACCTTTATCTCCTGAAGGCACAGAAAATGAAAGTCCTTGGAACGTCGTCGCAAAACAACGAGATATGTTGCCTTGCTACCAACTTATTGGGAAAAAGGGCTATTTCACATTACCAGGGACACAGAGAAAAGAATGTGTCTAGGTTGATAATGAAATTGAATCCTATTCCACAGCAACAAAAAAGTTGGAGTTTACAAGGCAGAAGTGCAAACGCTGTGACCTATGATATGAGAAGAACCCTGGGGTGTTATTCTTCAAAAATTCATCTCCTCCCACTTTGTTTATGCTGATGGAGAGGAGCTAATTAGTGTTTGACCCCAGTGTTAAAACAGCCTGTTAACACAAATACCTGCCTCTTATAACTACTAAGCTAGACTAAATGGTGGACGTGACTTGGGCTCATATCATGAAATAATACTTTCAGAGGAGCAGTTTGTGGGCCAATAGCCCCACCAAGCCTTACAGCCATCCAAGATGTTGGTTCAGTACTATGCAAATGGTATCCATTTTCCCCTCTGCCTGTTTATGTCAATTGAGCACAGTACTCCCCACAGCTCAGTTTGTGTTTGGAAATTTAAATTTTAATGCAGCGCTGTGAGGTATATTAACAATTATGCAAATATATATAAGAACATGTGATAGGATCTTTCTAGCTTAAGTGCAGGGGTAGAGGTGAAATGTGTTCAGGCAGGGAACTCAGGGAAGCAACAGCACTCATGGATATTATATACCATAAACCATGTTTCACACAGAATACCAAAATATCCTTTTATAATGGTGTCATCTCTCAGTTTTGTATGTTTTACTGCATCTTGTGGTTTCTGTTAGAGGTATACAACATATACATATACTTTGGCTACTTTGGAGCAGTATGTTTCTTTGTAACGTGACATACACCCAAGGCAAAATAGATAATACAGCTAATGTCTGGTATATTTTGTTCATTTTTGAACTTGATCAAAGTTATGTCAAACAGACATTCTATCACATTACAGCCTCTTTGAAATTCCGGCACAAATCAAGGGAGAGGACATTTTCAGTCACTCTGCTCTCTCTGATGTCCTGTTCCATCAACTGTTAACTGGAGAATAGAGGCAAAAGCATCGCTCCATTGCACTTAATATTGTGCTACCCCACCAAGGTTTTCACCACACTACAGCCATCCCACCTTATCAAGGTAATCAATTTGCACTGGCCCGCTCACAAGATCAATAGCTGGTTTAGATGCAAAGTGGCACCTCCCAGTTATGCTGCCTGTATATCTATTTTGACAGTTAATGAAGCTGACAGCCAATTTCAGAAAAATATGGTTCATTCTGGAACGACATTATATCTTAAGCTGTGTGCCCATTTCAAGTAATTTCAATTCTTGTCTCTGGCTGACTTATGTTTTTTTGTTGTTGTTTTTTTCCCGCATAAAACACTGTTTGTGTACTGGTAATGGTATACAGTGAATGATATGTGGGTCTTATATAGTACCAGTCCAGAGAACTCTTAGTGTGTTTGTGTCCGTACTAAATACAAAACTTTCCCCTATATGTTGCTGTTCATGAAATGATAATTTACTTGTAACATTAGTTACTACATTAGTTGACAAACATTTTATACTGTGCAAGTTATGCTGGTGCACTACATTTCCCTGATTGAGGAATGGTCACCTGTGCAGTCTATTTTCATCTCATTTGCAGAACAGCAATGCAATGCAATCAAGAATAATTCTCTATTATTGAAATTTTTTGTGACACTAATTGGTAAACCCATGGTAATTGTAATTCAGAGCAGCAAATGATCATAACAACCTCACTGAAATACCTTAACAGTGTATTTGGTAGATAATCTTAAAGGTAGAAAGAAACATAGCATAACTGTGGGTAGCTGTAATGGATTTTTAAACAAAAGGCCTGTGCAGCTTTAGTCCAGGAAAGAGAAATGTTCAGCATTGAGATGCATACCTTCACGGGAGCTAAAGTTTAAAAGTAACATATCCAATGCAAACAGTCACTGAACTTGAGAATCTAAGTTTTATTCACTTCTTAAATCCTATACTACTGTTGCACTCTAAGCCCAGGAAGACACCGGTAATACAGGATGGATGCATTTGGAGTGAGAAGAATTGCAGAGGCTCTTTGTACTTGTCAGCTTGTTTTGAATGCCAGAATTCTGCTGGAGTTGTAGCAGGTCTCTTCATAGAAACAATACCCAGATATTCCTATAGCTTTTTGACTGTCAAACTTGAACAATACTGTCGACTGTTGAACAATAGCAAAACACCTGAAATGTAAGCTGTAAAAGGCTGAGGTTTACAGATGCTACTCAGAAGCACTTTTCTTAAGACACAGAAGAGCCGTTAAACCCCCCGCCCCTTACACATACCTCCAATCTCACCTCAGAGTGTTTCTAATAGGAAGTTCAGCAAAACAAACAAGCCTATGACTTGTATTGTACTTATCCAGCAGTCTAATCTGTTTCCTTGGGGGACACTGGAACATTCCCACACCATTCATGGCTGTGTCTACCCCCTTTACTCCCATGATCACCTGCCTAACTGGTCATGATATGATGACTTTTCTACAATGTGCTCTTTCTTTTTACATTGCAGTTTAAGATTTAGAGATTTTAAATTCTGAGGTTTGAAAATTACTATATAATAAAAAAGTTAATAAATTAATTAATTTAATTAATTAATTATCAAAGATTACCACTACTACAAATACTGATGCTAATACTACTACTACTGCTTGCTACTACTAATTATTATTATTAGTAGTAGTATTAGTAGTAGTAGAAGGAGGTGGATGAGCTGCAGTTGCAGTAGCAACGCTGTCTAAAATGAAATATCTCAAAACTGAAATGGAAAACATACTGGGAGAGGTTTTTTTCCTTCCTATCCTTTATGTTATTGTGCCATTTTCTAACAAGACCAGGAAAAAGCTCCAGAAATTCAAAAACAATCACATGTTCTAGTGGCAGCCTCAGTGTTCCTCTTTCCAAACCCACTCACTTTTACCAGTGAGTCTACAATTGGAGCACACTCCTGTGCAGCATTCAAATCTAATTTGAAAAAGACTCAAGGGATTCTCATTCAGTCCTAGCCATCTCAATAGGGGCAGAGCAGCTTGCCTTCCCACGGTGTGCTCATATGCACACACACATATATGCAAACATGGTTCAGACAGAGACTGAGTGAAAGTGAAATAGAGAAGGACCAAGGGATAATGGGTAGAAAGGGAGGAGAAAGACACAAAAAGACATGATGAAAAACTGAGAGACAAAGAGACAGACAGAGAGTGAGAGAGATAAATTTAACTCATTACCTGGTTTGTTTCCCAGATTATGGATTGTTTTTTCCAATGCCATTTTGCCTTCTGAAATGAATTAAACCAAATGATTACTAAGAATTTGAAATGGCAGCAGAAGGGGCTGTGACATCAAACCAAGGGAAAATAATTTCACTATTATTTTAATCTTTCCTTCCACTGTTAAACACAATCATATAATTTCAATCATACATAATGCTCAAGCCACCTCCAATCAAATACCCAGTACACTAAAGTTACTATGAAGTATAGTAGTGCACATGTCCTGTATGAGTTGAGCCTTGAGATAATTCATATTTTTATATTCAGAGACTACGTTAGTCACACAGTTCCCTAGAGAGGCAAGTTGGGCTAGGTGCAAGGCAAACATTGCCTCCCAAGACTCAACACTAATGTCCTTAGGTGCACCTCTTCCTCATTTATCATACTATTATGTGACCCATATACATTTTTTTGTATATTTTTAAAAGCTCTGAGGATACTTCATGCAATATAAAACATTTATAGAGATGGGTGCAAAGTTTTATAGCTTTACACAATTGAATTATTTCACTGTTGTGGACTAAAATTGTTCAATATGTAATTTTCACACTGGTATGATCAGTGATCAAGTGATTCTCAAAATACATTCTCAATTTCAGCAGCCTATAGTTTCACCAGGAATATTTTTTATTCTCAGTTGAATCGTCAACTGAGAGCCCAGAAGAGCCCTTTTGAAGAATTTCACCCCGACCCTTCTAGAGTCGGTGTATGCCACCGCTTTAAACTGACAGTTGAGGTGGTTTAACTTCCAAAATGGCAACATTTTTTAGGTTGATCAAGGAAAATGAGAGAGATAAAGGACAGACTCAACTCAGTTGAGTTCAATACCTTCATATTCATACTGGCTTTGAGTGATGATCTGTTAAACTGAAAATGGTGTTGTCTTTTTTCTTGTCTTCCAAAACTGAACCGAAACACTGTTGAATTGATAACAGAAAAGAAAGAAAGAAAGATCAGAAACTTGATGTTAGTTAGCTGATGTTAGTTTACTAGCCTAATTGTATAACTAACACAGCAGAGCACGGAAATAATACAATGTTTGAAAAAAAAAAAAATTTAACAGCAAACGAGTAGCCTGGGACTAATTTTTCTTTTTATTGCTATTTTGTTTTTCATCACCAAAGTGCCCATCTTTCTGATACCTGAACTGTTCACATATAGTGACTTCTGCTCCCAGCCCACAGTATCCCTACTTTAGGAACAGAAAATGTTCAGAAAAGAGATGAGAAGATGTGGAGCACAGCAAGAAATAGCCAAATGATAGTGGCCTCACATGACAACGGCAATGCACCCAGAGGCGAAATAAAACAAATAGTGCCGTGCCTACATGGTGACACTGCCCCCATAAACTATTAAACAGTCCATTCTTAACAAATAAAAGGAGCGTGAAAATGAATCAGTGTTTGCACTGAGCCTCTCACTCAGCCAGCAGCTATATTCATTGCAGCCTCCGTAATGTTCTTAATAAGCATCACCCAGCATTTGTCTCCATGTAATCAATGTGACTGCTTAATACACCCTGTATTGGGATTCGAAAAATAAATTAACAAACGTAAACTACAGTAGCCAGCACATTGTAGGAGACAAGTTAGGGAAATGAAATTAATTAAATTTGTCTTCATTTTTGCAGTATACAACATTCAATATATCCAAGTTAGTCTTCTACCACTTTTGTATATTGAAAATTGTGAGCACATTAAGACATTTTTGTATTAGGAACAGGACCGGCCTTAATCTTTGGGGGGCCCTAAGCAGGAGTTTGTTCAGGGCCGTCTGATGATGAGTTAACACAGTCCACCCTCTATTCATTGTCCATCCAGCTGTGCATTGCAGCTTAGAGTTTTTTTGATGAACCAGTGCATGATAAACTACATAAGGGCTCCCTCCCTCTATTGGAAGATGTCATTTTTTCCTACCAAAAATGTGTTACATGACACAGTGGTGGCAACAGAGTTATGTTTATAAGATTCACCCTCCGTATGCTGCAAATGCACACATCATATGGCCAGGTCAGATCAATGAATGCATGATAATGCTACCTTTGCGAGAGGCCCTTTAGTGGCAGCCCTAAGCAGCTGCTTATGGGCTTAATGGGTTTGGTTGGCTCTGAATAGGAAAGAATGGAACTGGGGATCCATCAGCTAATTGGTGACATGCATGAGTTAGTTGTTTACAGATTGGTGAAGTCTAATCCCAAATAATACCCAAGGGTGTTCTTTACCTTGTCTGAGGGTTTAACGGTTGGGCAGTAGGTATGAGGTGCAGCAAAGTTAAGAATATCCTCATAGGTTCCTTATACTAGCTGCTGGTCGCAGCTAATAAGGCAGGGGCATCAATTCACTAAACCCTAAGCTATGGCAAAGTCCCTGAATCTAATATCATTTGTCACCAAAACCTCCAAAGCCATTTCTATTATATAGATAGATTCAATTTCTCAGGACAAAATGGAGCAAGGATTGATGAGTGACAAGATGTTATTTTGTAAAAGTAATATTTATGAAGTGATAAATATTAAATATTAGATCTAAGTGACAATTAAAATGCCCTTGTCTTGAACCAGTGGTAAGGTATTATTTTTAACATAGACTAACAGTCTTCCTAAAGTATCAGCCATTATATCTAAGTTCCTGTTTGCTGATGACACTAGTGTATTTTACTCACATAGAAATATAGTCCACCTATTTGCCATAGTCAATGAAGAAATGGCTAACATTCCTGAGGGGCTAAAAATCTAAAAAAAACTAACACTTTTCTACCATTGGGTCCAAATCCAAATATTAGCAACATCCATAATATGCAAATTCAAATCGACTCAATACCTATCAGAGCAACTTTTGTGTAATCATAGATGAAAAACCTTACAAAAATGTATTTTTCTTTTTTATTTCTCTGTTCTGTACATCTGTCAAGTGAATATATTTGGAAGATGTGTAGTTTTCAGCATAGACGCTTATGCATGGCATCTATGACGTGACAATGCGCTGTCACAGGTGATTAATGATTAATGGCCATTGAAGTTCACAAACATACTTTCAGTGGTTAGCAGCATTAAATGTTTGTTTATTATAATTATAAACTACACCAACAAGAAACACTGGGGTTGAGCACCAACTTAGTGTATCACAGGACTGGAAATTAATCCAAAAACAAGAGGGATGGAAAAAAGACTGCAATACAGTGACTGAACAATGCCAATGTTATTTTTCATTGTTGTTTTTTCTTCCATCTTTCTGGTTTGATAGCCTTTGACATTTTCGCTGGTCATCAGATCCAAGTAATTTTCATATATGTTCAAGATCCACTTGTTAACCATTTGTTAAACATTGTCAACATCAGTTGCAACTTAATAATTGGAGCCCATTCTTATTTAGGTTTTACAAATAATTTATTAGTCATGTATAAATAGTTAATTAGATATATAAAAGTGACTGACTAATTACTAAAATTTGTTAACTAAGACAACCACAGATCATTCATTTAATTTCTAAACCCTTGTTAATACCATACATAAATGTTTCATTGACAATGTAATTACATAATGTACACTATATAATTAACTACTATTAATTGGTATGTAGTGTATGAGGTTTAAGAAATTTACTAATCATTAATTAACTTAATTAACTTATTTTGTAATGCACATATTTCACATTCTATTTCTCCCAGTAAGTTCTACTGCTACTCCTGTTGTTATTTTGCACACCCTAATGCTTTAATTCATACATCTGCTTGATATGTTCGAATGTTGAAACTGGTTGAGCATGCTTACTTAACCCTGAGAGGGATAAAGTTTCATCTTACCTTATCTTATTTTATCTATCAATCTATCTCTGCGATACATGTAAAACAAGAGTCCATTGCTTACCCACTGGGATAAGTGTAGCCTTCCATCAAAATGTTTTCTCGACTCCATCCTTAGCTCAGTAGCTGTATCCAGTGTCTGATTTGTGACTGTCTATACTTCATCCTCTGGGACCGTGTGGCTTTCAAGTCTGAAGAAGTCATAAATAATATCTCTGCATATTGCATGTGTGGTGGTCAGTGGCTACCTGATTAAATTATTCTAAGCTTTGCTTGTTGTGGAGAAAACATGAAAGAAAAGTTACAGTGAATTGATGCCCCTTTTCCCATATTGTATACTGCCACAAATATGCTTTCCTACCTCTCCAGAAAATTGCATTCACAATAAGGTTATCAAATAAGCTCTTTTTCCCTCTCAGCTTCGGCAAAAAGCCTTTGTTCTCCTTCCTTTTAAAGATCATATCTCAGCTCAGTTACAGAATAGATTACTGGTGTAGAATTAGGGGAGAATTATACATGAGTTTAAAGGGAGGAAAGTGGTGACGCATTGGCCTAAAACATTGCTCTGGGCTTTGAGATTATATTATTTGAAATCAGGTTTGGTTTCATTTGTAACAGTAAATAGTCCATTAAAAAACATCTTCAAAAACAACCTTTAAAAGCAACTTTTTCCTCTCCGACTTAGTAACATTCCTTGGTGAGATCATGTTTAGAGGCACAGTAATGGGACAAAAGAGTTGGATGAGGGTGTGTGTGTTCTAAAACACACAGATGAGGTGATACACATTAAGAATTATCCATTACACCAAATCAGAAATTCCTCATAACTGGACATAGTCAAATCAAATCAAAGTTTATTTGCCACGTGAGGTCATCATACCATGTACAATGTACAGTGTAATGCATTGACACTGACTTCTTAGATTGTGCTTCTTAGAAAGTGAAAGGATAGCATAACAATAATAATATATAGAAATGAACATTATGAAATAGTGGGCATAATATATACAAGAATGGAATGGGCCAAGAATATATACGTGATGGGTTTGCACTGTACAGTTAGTTAAATAGAAAAAAGAATATGTATAAAACAAAATATGTTATAATGTATACTATAAAATATAATATATGGTTGGAAAGTGTCTAGTCTCATACCTACCTGATTGCTAGCTTCTATGACCCATGTCTGGGTCTTGGTTGATTAGTGGACAGCAAAGGGCATGGAGAGGGCCTCTTGTAACCTGTATCCTTTTTCAGACACACATCACTTTGAAACACCCTCAGGCTCAGTAGGCCAGGAGGGGATCAAAGCGGGAACAGAATACTGTCCAGCATGGCTGTCAGTTGTTTTTTTTTTGGCTGTTTCTTTTTTAAAACAAGATCTAAGCAATGTCATCTACAAACAAAATACAACAAAGGTAACGCCAAGTGAAAAAAAAAACACAATAATGAAAAAAGTGACAAGCTTCTCACCTTAGGCTTTTATCAGATATTTCTAGTGCCACTAAACATTAGTGTCACTCTTGGAAATTCTGCAATGTTACATGGGGATTCACATTGGGGGGTAATTACTAGAGAGGGCATTGGAGCTGTTTTTTCCCTGTCATACCCAGTTCAGTGATGTCTTCTGATATTTCATAATTACCACATGGTCATCTCTTTCTCTCATGTTATAATAAGTGTTATCTGAGGGTGTCACTTGGGGGAGGTCTAAGTTTATCAGCTCATTTTAAATTGATGATTATTAATTATTTATGGTTGCATGGGGCAGGGGGTGAATTGCAGGAAGTAAGCATGTTATATTGGTTGTCACATTTGACTGCACATAGACTTCATATCTGCTGTGCTTCACTGATTACTCATTAACATCTATTTATCACTTAATGTCAGGCTTATTTATTCAGCCTTAGTTTACATAAATCGCCTCTGAACATCCTACAAGTGCACGTTAATATTAAGACCGTTTCCATGGGTAGGTTGATATGCTAAGAAATGGGGCCGCTTAAAAACACCAGACGACTATCAGATGAAATTAAATGAAGGCTGTTCTGTGTGAGGTTGCCTCATAAATGTTAACGTGTGCAGTATAGGATATCGTCAGCTACAACAAGCACCTCTGAGCTCAACAGCTTCATATCACATTCACATCACATTCCGTTTCTTCTTTCCTCATTTACCCAGCATCCACTCATTACTCATTTTTGCAATTAATATTCCGAAGGGGGAAATGTGGTGATACATTACCAAGTCACAATCTGCTTTGGCGATAAAGCTACCTGCAGAATTCTCTGTTAGCAGAAAAGAACACCCTATCTTATGTTTCCAGTGAATGGTCCTGTCACTTCTTGGGGCTGGCTCTTCAATAAATACCATGGTATCAGTAGAGACTTCTCAGCAGCAACCATAGCCACCACTTTGTAGACAGGCGCATGACTGTATACAGGCTTGATTCCAGTAAAGTGCAGTAACTTAAACTTTAACCTGAAGCTCTGTACTTACATGAAAATCTAATTACGTGTGTGTGTGTGTGTGTGTGTGTGTGTCTGCTTGTGTGCATGTGTGCAGGAGTGAGCATGCTTGCATATGCATCTGTGTGCTTGCCTATCAACATGTGAATGTGTGAAAAAGTAAAGAAATACAAAAAGTGAGGCATTACGCAACCACTCCCCTCTGTTTGGCACCAATATAGACTTCAGAGGGTGTGTGAGCGCATGATGAAGACTTGGGTTTTTAAATTCCCCATATCAAATGGGTCATATGGGTGAAGACAAACAGGACTTATTCACTGTCACTCTCTTAGAGCATCTCTATTAAGACAAAATCTTTCTCTCAAATACAATAGAAACCCCAGGCCTCCTAAAAGCACTTTAAACATGTTGGTCACACACTGAGAGAGTGTTTTTTATAGATGTAAGTGACTTTGAAGTTTGCTGCATACAGAAGAGAAGCACACAAAATAAATGTATTAGGGAGGAGTCAGACCAGTTTTATCTCCCCTGACTATTGCTGACAAGATCATTTTGGGACATGATTTTATAAAATTATGTTACATTTGTGCAAATATCTGAAGAGTGGGTGAGGCTCTGAAGACACAAACGTATGTCTCAACAGTCCCGTGAGACACGTCACTGTGGGCAAAATATGTAGGGTATGACACCATCTGTTTACTTCATCATTAGTAGTAAGAGTGACATCAGAGGATGAATGGTCATCTAAACATAGGCGCTACCTATTGAACACAGTATATGCCACTCCATCATCCTCAGAGAGATAACAATGAGAGCTAATTTTCCATGTCAAAATATAAATCTATCTAACAATAAATGGCAACATTTTTTAAAAAATCTATATTTTCTTGTATATTTAAATCAAAATCCCATTACTTTTACTTGCTGGAAAACATTGGTTACCTCATAGTGGACCAGTAGGCATACATAAAATGTTTAATCCAATAATATCTTCACTGATTTTTGAGCAATCCCACCCCTCCACCGCTCCATAAAATAAAATTGCCTTTCCCTCCCTAATGGATATCCCATGGTTTACACAGTCGGACACTTTTGAATGATCCCTCCCGTTATGTCACGCCCCCAACATCCTGAAATACAACAAATTAAGGAAGCAAGATGCTGTCAAAATGCTGTTCCATTGTGACTTTAATAATTCACATCCTGCTAGCTAGTGTCTCATATATTATAAAAGTATTTTGTGCCCAGCTGGCCAGCGGTGCAACAGGTAAGCTAATTATAATATTAGGGTCCCATTGTGACACTGTACAGAGAAGGGTGGCTGTCCCTGACTGCTCCTCTTCACTTTGAATAAAACTGGAGATCTGCTGCGATTTACCGATGCTTGTGTCTCCGTCACGTTCTCAAATGCATATACGCACACACACACAGAAGGATGTTCTATATCAGAGCATCTATTTTTCAATTTGTCAGTTACAGTGCACACATACAGAAATATTATACATATGGGCAGCCAAACAGGAAATATTTATTGAACTTTGATATATATATATATATAATGAACTTTGATATTTATAGAATAAACTTTGATATATGTACATCAAACTTTGATATTTATATAATGAAAGTTCATGTTCATCTTGGTAGTGCCTAGAAACCATGAAGACAGATTGAAGTGCATGGCGAAATCAACACTAACAAACAAATCACTGAAGGACAACTGTAGAAACCTTATTTTAATTAAGTGACAAAAAGTAACTACCTGCAGACACACATACACACACACACACACACATACATATTCACAACCACCATGGCATCTTGGTCCTGTGATAAAGACAGTGATAAACCCATTTCCAAGTCTCTGTGGTACTGAAGAGAATAAGAGACAGTGAGAAAGAGCAAAAATGAGAGAGAAAGAGAGGGAGAGGGAGAGAAGGAAATGGTTCCAGAGGCAGAGGGAGGTAAGAAAGAAGAAAGAACTAGATAAAATGAGAAAGAGGGAAAGAGAGAGCATCACATTTGGACTCCCAGACTTTATCATTTCGGGCCCAAACTAGAGGACATTGTAGATGAGTCAGTGATCTTCATTTGGATTCCAGCATGTAATCACAGGGTAGCCATTTGCTGAGAAATACAATTCCAAGTCTGCCATTTTGAATAAGAAAAGAGAAACATTTGGTATATATTGAAAGATCTCTAATCCAGGCCTAACTGCCGATGTGTCAGCAGAAAGATATGTATGATCGTAAATAATCTTTAGCTAATGCTTCACCAAACAGCTTCAACCTCCGCCACCCCACACCTCTACGCCTCCGACCAATTTCCTAGGCCATCGATTGGTGGTCAATTCCAGCCAGAGAGAGAGGCAACTCTTCTTCCCTATGGATTTTCACGTCACCTCAATGACTGACTGCAAATAACCACTCGCCAATCATGTCCTACTTTCCAAGTGACCTTTCCCTAACACTCACACTTAGCACTCTAATGCAATAATGTGGCTTTCTGAAAGGTACACTGACAGGCTTTATTTTGTGAGTATTGAGAATGGTGTTTTGGGCCCATTGTGTAAATTGCGATGCGGATTGTGTTTGGCTAACAGTGCATTTTGAAGCACATTTAAACCTCTGAAATAATAGTGATTGCAACGGAACTCTTTTCATTGCAGACCACTGTATTTTCTTGACACTTCAAACTGAATATTTTCACTGACATGGATTTCTTCACTCAGATAGACCTTTCAGCCCACATACGTCTTATAACACCGGCTTTACTGTTTTTGTTCTTCCATGAGGCTGGCTCAACCTGTCACTTTATTAGTTTCTTCTTTTCCTCGCTCTGTTCACTCTCTGTCTCAGATGACTCAATTCCCGTCTCTTATTTCCACCCCCACGAACAGTCTCTCACCTCAGTTTGTGGATTGACAAGACTCACATGGAACTTGTACTTAGGTTTCTGATTCAATATCAAATTAACAGAATATTCATTTTTACCTTTCAACTTATCAGAATCTGTAACATTGCAGTCTGCATGATCACGTGTAAAGTCCATGCCCTGCCCTAAACATTTAACCTGTACAGATGACTTAAGAGGGCTGGCCACTCTCTGATTTCATTAAGTACACCTCAACTATTCCCTTGCTTCATTAATGAATGAAAGGTGTAGGTTAAAGATAGTGCTCTGCTAATAGATTGTGTGTGTGTGTGTGTGTGTGTGTGACAGAGAGAAGGAAAGAGGGAGAGAGACAGATAGAGGAGGGGGCGAGAGAAGAGAGGAAAGTGAGGCAGGACTCAGAAGTCATTAAGGTCACTAAAGATGAGCTCTCACATTGCCACTCTGACACTTGGGTCATCAGCACATCAGAGTCATGAACACCACAAGGGAGAAGAAAAGAGAAAGGGATAGATAGATAGATAGATAGATAGATAGATAGATAGATAGATAGATAGATAGATAGATAGTGTGTGTGCATAAGTGCAAGAGAGGGAGTATGTATGAGGGATGATGTTACATCTGCAGTGTACACGCCTGACTTCAGTGACTCGATAATGGCCCAGCCTCCATCATGCATTACAACAGCTGTTCTTGAGAAAACACATCATTACTGGATGAATCCCTCCAAGGAAAGACACATCAGATCTACAGACAAAATCTGGAGGCATTTTGTCAATTTGTTTCTTGTGCAGTTTGCTCAAACCTTGGGAAAAGAAAACACAAGAGTGATCGAGAAAGATTTGTAAACATTCACAGGTGATGGTAAATTTACAGAGAGCCCACTAGAGGAATCGTATGCTGTGATGTGGCTCTTATGAGAGAAATGATAAATTTGGAGGAGAGGGTTAGTGTGCAGAACTTTGATCATCAAAACTTCAACTGAGAATTCTTGGGCGTATGAAAATTATTCATGCTTTACATAATTTCCCAGAGAGCTGACTAATAATGAATCAATATGGAAATATAGCATTAATTCAACATCGGTATAGATGTTGTATAGAATTGCCTCACTTTTGTGTCTCTAAGGTTGCATCATCAGTTTATATATGTATGTGTTTCTATAAAGCCTCTATACAGGCAATGCATGAAATGCATACAGTAGCAGGCAAGTTGCAAGTTGACCAATTCCGGAGGAAGAATTCTGATTTCAGATTCTGGTTGGGAGCAATAAAAGAGTTTTATGTGCTATAAAGGATACATCACTGCCACTGTGTAGTCATTATAGAAAGGTTCCTACTTCTAGAGGCTTGCAAAAGCCACTGACTGGGGCACATATTAAAAATGCATAAGATGGATTCACAAGCGGAAGATTGAGGACTTCCACATTGATTTCATTACTGTATGCATTTACAGTGCATTGAAATTCACATGATAAGCACTGTTGAAATGAATGTGAACATTGGCACCTCAAGAAGAGACTCTGTAAACCTGAGTAAACCTTTGTGTGAGCATGTTCATATATGTGTTTGTGCATGCATGCATGGTTCATCCACCTGTGTGTTAAAGAGGGTGTGATAGAGATGCCGAGTGCTCACTGCCCACTAAGAGAGGATTTCCCTGCTAGTGTGCTAATGTATCATGTCAGGGTCCAAAGCTATTTCCGACGGCAATGAGCATGGAAACAAAACAACAGTGTATGGAGTGTGAATTCACTAGCCGATATGATGAGTGTTTCTGGAATTAATTTCAGTATAAAAGTCTGTTTATACTTCCAGTGAAAGTTTAATGAAATATTGCAGCTGCATGGAAAATTAGAGAAGATGGTTAAGATATTGTTTTTTTACAGGAGCTGTTGTATGATACCACAAATATTATGTACAATACAGTTACTTTATCCAGAGAACACATTATTAGCCATATTTTGTCATTCAGCCAGTGCGTAATTCTCCATCTGAAGACTATTATGTTCACACATTGCATAAATGTCCTGAGGAGAAGACATCTCCTCTCGACATTATGTAAGATTCAGCCAGCCAAAGTCAACAGGGCACATGTACTTTCTATCCAAACACATATTTTCCCAGGCGGAATTAATGAAATTCCTATTCAATGTGTGAAATAATTGCATGTACTGGATCCATTGTCTTTATAGTTGAATAAGGACAACTCTGATCGAAGAGGAATAATAGATAACTGAATGTGGCCCAGATTAGTCCCTGTTTTGATCACATGGTTGAAAAAGGGACAAAGTCTTAGCACTGTCCACAGTTTTCTGAACACACCCACCAAAAAGCTATATAACACAAGTAGTACAATTCCTGTACATTGAAGTGTGATTTAATTGCATTTTTCACTCTCTGCAGTAGGAAATAAATAATTACGTATTGTCTTTCTCAGCAAGCTTTTATTAGATGTATCCCCCTTGGACTGGTGGATATTTGTCAAACAACTTAGTGAGCCTCCCTGTATATCAAAGGCAGCCAGCCAAAGTCTTAGAAGAAATATTAAAAGATAAATGAAAGCGGGAAGGTATCATCACTAAACGCCAGGGGAGAACACTGGGCTTGACAATGATGTAACATCAAACACAGTTTTATTATTGTTTGCACAAACAAAAACAACATGCATGACTCCACCTGACGAGGAGTGACACGTTCGTCTTTTATTAGTGAACCAATTACCTCATGCACACCAATGACAGATGCCCTTATGAATTTCAAATGGTCTCCATGCCTCCCTCTGCTAACACCTACTAGGCCTGTATCCCTGGAACAGGTGATGGGAGTGCTGGAGCATGAGAATCATTGAAGCATTTAAAGCTGAAAACCACAATACAAAATTCTCACATGGTAATGAAGAAATGAAGAAATGAAGCTGATTTATTTAAGATGTCGCGAGTCTAAGATGTAGTGTCTTCTTTAAAACAAGGAGGTTTGCACACCATTTGGTAAGGTTTTCTCAAATTGTTGTCACTCCATATATTTAATTCAAATATTAACACATGAATGCTCCTAATGCACAGTATAAACTGTTTTGGTCTTTTAACAACTAATACCAGATATTGACTAAATTAATATGGTACTCTATGTGTTAATGTCGCTACTGCTAGTGCTTTAATTTTGAAAAAGGACTTCCTTTGAAAATATTTCAATGGATATGGATATTTTTATTTATTTTTTATTTTTTGAACTGATTTTATTTAGTATCAAGACAATACATTGATCACATACAATCTTGGACATTCCTTGACAACAGAGCTCATCTAACATTTTCAATTACCAATCAATCAAAGTTCTTAAGAGGGGAAAAAAAAGGGGGGGGATAGATACTCTCTTCAGAGTATTCTTCTATTCAGCCAGATACAGAATTACAGGTGTCCATCTCTGCACAAAAATATCCATTTTCATTTGCAATTGTGCAGTCATTTCTTCCATTATGCACACCTGTCTCAGTCTCTTAGTCCATTGTTCCACTGTAGGGGGTGGATTTTGCAACCAAGAAATAGTTATCATTTTCCTTACAATTAACAATAATACCCTTAAGATATACAAATTATCCCCATAGAGTATACCTCTCGGTATACATCCCAAGATATAATACAGTGGATTCAAAGGTAAATCAACATCTAAAATAACTGTTATCTCACTTTTAATATTCTCCCAAAATTTCTGCAGTTTTGGATAATCCCAAAAAATATGTGTATGGTCCCCAATCATTCCACAGCTTCTCCAGCATAATGGTGAGGACCCTCCAACAAACCCGAATATCACGTGAGGGGTCCTAAAGTACCTAACCTTGACTTTCCAGTCAAACTCCCTCCACATAGGACTATTTGTGATCTTATGGGTACTTAAGTGACTTTCCTCCCATTTTTCTTTAATATGAGAAGTATCTCCTGAATCATCTAATTGTAACGTTTTATAAATATTAGATATATGCTTTCTTT
>OOFE01020524.1:0-29577 GCA_900323365.1 Monocentris japonica | reverse complement strand
ATTCTGATGCTCGGTTTGAACTTCAGCAAGTTGTCTTGACCACGTCTACATGCCTAAATGCATTGAGTTGCGGCCATGTGATTGGCTGATGAGCTATTTGTGTTAACAAGCAATTGAACAGGTGTACCTAATAAAGTGGCCGGTGAGTGTATATATATTGTATAGAGTTCAAAAGCAGCAAAAACAACTTCATTTTAACATTTCAACACATAAAATTCCAAAACAATCATAATAGGAGGTCCAACCAAACAGAAAAAAGTAGAAGAATCAGAATCAGAATCAGAATCAGAATGGGGTTTATTGCCAAGTAAGTTTACACATACAAGGAATTTGCCTTGATCTGATGGTGCAACATTTAACAGAAGAAACCACCCATGAGGTGGAAGCTCATGGGCCAACAACACATTTGACCCATCTGCCCAGTGCCTCCCCTTAAACTACCAAAACAACTTCCCAAACCCCCTTCTCCAAAAGAAAGAGGGGAAAGAAAAGGACTGTACAAAGAGTTATAAAAATTCAGAAAACAAAAACAAGCGCTGCGGTGAGGCATCCTGTCTCCCTTTGTCATTCCCCAGGGGGACTTTTATAAGCATCACCCAAAGGTGCCAAAAAGGCAGCTGATTAGGGCAACTGGGAACACCTGGAAAAATACAGAAAGAGAAAAAGGAGAGAGAGAGAGAAACAGTGACCCCAAACGTGGACCATCTGCAGCTGCCAGAAGCATCTGCAGCTGCATGTTTGCATCTGCATTTTCACATGAACAGAGAACTGATGTCCACTACAGGGGACATTCGATAAATGAATCCATAAAATTGTTGAGAGAATTTCACTGCAACATGTTTTTTTTTTTCATCCAAGAGACTTGAATAATATAAAAAAATATATATTTCTGCCAACCCTTTAATCTAACCCTTAAATCTAACCCTTTATCCAGGGCTCAGGCTGGAATATTGGGCTGACTGAAGGGAGAAATGGGGTGAGACTTGGGCTGGGGTGCCCTTCCAGGGCGTCTGGGTCCAGTAGTGTCCGTTCCACTGTTGTTCTCCAGGGGACAGGCCTTTCCTTGTTCCTGCTCCAGAACACAATGCAAAAGATCCACGCAGTCGTTTAAATCTTGACTCATTCTTCCAAAAACCCATTAGCCACCACATGAAAATGAACAATATACTCAATGGCCTAATTTGGTGGTGCTGAAGAGATTGCCTGAATTTTTTTAGCAATACTAAAGGGTCTGACACAGTTCCAAATTCCACATGTGCCACATCAGCAACTCAAAGTTTGCATTGGGTTACATTCAGGTAATAAACACATACATTAAACTCGATAAGCATTAATCAGACATTTGTCATTTTTTATTTATATCAGTGAAATGTACTATGCTGCTTATTAATGATAGAAAAGGAAGTTTCATCTGGCCACCTATAAGTAAAGCTTCAATCTATGCTCTATGCTTGTTATGTGTCTCAGGACCTTGTGTAGCAGATGTGGTTGGTCTGAAAATGCCCCACTATTGTTTATTTGGGGATACAGTCAACACTGCCTCCAGGATGGAGTCGTATGGATCACGTATGCAGCCTGCATCAAATATAACTACACTACATTGGCCCTATGAAGTGCATAAACAAAAGACATGGGGAATTAGCCTTGATACGTTAATGACAATTTTGTTGTATGTACAGTGTGTATGTCGGTAAGTGTATGTGTATGTAAGCAGTAATGACTTTCCCTATTTGCTCCTCAGCACTAAAGGTCCATGTGAGCAGCTCCACCAAGGCTCTTCTGGACACATTCAGAACATTTCACAGTTGGACAGTTTTGCTGCACTTTTTGTGTCTTTCCTTGCATGATGTCTGAGAATGCAATACAAACTTCAACTTAATTCACAACTTAATTTTATACATTATGAAGATGCTCATCATAAAGATGACTTATTTCTGTACATTGTCCTGTTTTGTAACCTGAAACCCATTCCTAAAAGGATGCTGATTGACAGGGCTTTAATCTGGGTGTATCATGAGAAGCTAGCAGGAAACTAAATATGTCCAGGGATTCAGGAGCTGGTTGTAAGATGATCATTTTAGTGTGCCCTTGCAAGTTGATACAGTATAGTTTTCAACATATCTTGGTGTGCAAAATGGCATGTCAACAGCTCCAAGCCGCAAAGTCTACTTTCCCCACAGTGAATTTCCTATGCTTAGAAATCAGTGCTAAAAGCTTTTTGCTGCTCTCTGCTCATTGAGAGCCTAAGAAGATTTAGTGATACAGGTCTCACTGGTCTTGGAAAGTTTCACTCCTTAAATTGTAATTTCATTTATTCTCACTTTCTCCTTTTATTTTGTAAAGAAATGGATTTTTCGTTGGTATTTATCGGAAAGTAATTTAGTTTACAGTAGTTATCAGACACTAAGTTCTACAAAATAATTGTTGGTGGTGCTTTGCTAAAAAAGGCTAAAGTGAGAAACCTCTCTTTTCCTAGTTTGAGCCTTGAGTTTGAGTTTGAGTGCTTGCCCTTGCAAGACTTGACAGAAGTCATTTCATCACGCTATTTAGCAGATTCTTTAGGGGACTAGCATATAAGTGCAGATGATCTGGAGAACAGGTTGAGGCAACCTTTTCCTGGTGCTCCAGTTATTCAGAGGGCTCTCAAACAATGACCCAAGAGAATATCCATTGTATCTGACGGACAGACACGCCGATTCTTCAAAGAGGTGATGGATCATTCAAAAGGAGCTATTTAAAGATGGCAAAGGTAGAGTTTGTGATAAGCCAAGAGCAATGCCTCTGTGAGCATAGTGATCAATCATGTTTTGTTTTTGTGAGCACAGTCAACCTGAGGGAAATAAATGGTCTCCTTCACTGCATGAGAAGAGCCATGTCACATCATGTTACAGTTATTTACAGGGAAGCCACTCATGTTTGGTGGAAAAAGCTAATTTAGATTAGTCATAAATTGTCCAAACTTGTTAAAACTAAAATTAAACTTTAACTAGATGTTTAAGATGTTTTAATATATAATACATAATGACGTTACTCATAATGATAGGATATTCTGAATCTTAAAAACTAGCTAACTCTAGTTCTAATTATTTTATTGCAATAAAAAGTTAATATAAAGTTATAATAGAATTCAAGTAACATACTGCTCATAATGATATGTGTAATCATGTCAAAGAGGTCGCTATGTTTGCCCCTTAGTAAATGCAACAAAGCCCAGGAATCAACCTCTGCTCACTCCTCTTTCTGATACAAAAGAACAGATGTGCACCCGGTCTACCCTGTCTGTCGAGCACACTTGCATTACACATATGAATGACTGGTCTGGAAAAACACTAGTCATAGGGCCAATGTGCCTTTTATTGCGTCCTTCATTAAAAATCCCCCCATGTTTAATTAGAACACATCCGCCACACTTGAGATACGTCTGGCTGAGGCCCAAGGTATTCAGGCTAGGCAGCACTTGGCTGTGCTCTAATGCACACTGAGTCACATGAAAGGGAATGATCAGAGCTGCTCTTGGGGTATATACACTGTAGAAAGTAACAGTTGCACCCATTAACACATTTTAAATCAGATCAGCTTTTTTTTTAAATAAGTCAAATATGGTACCTTATTGTCATGAATACTCTAAATAGAAACATTACACTGCAAGTTTCCTGACGTAAGTGATAACTAAACTTTTAAGTATAATTTGTTTCAGCGTAGGGTGAGATGCCCTGGGATAGAAACAGTAGTGCAGTAACAGTGGGTCACACTGTGCTCTTCAACACATTCTCCTCTACTGGTTTAATCTGAGTGGTCGCTGTCTGAATAACAGGCTGCAGCCCGGCAGGTGAAACTCCCTTTTCCCTCCAATATATGTCCATGTCATTTCATTTCATGTCAACCGTAACCAAAATGTATAACCAAAAACTTTTAAAAATGTGGTTTTAAATTCATGTAATGTACACTTTAAAAAGAATTTGGAATAAAGGATATGGATACACTTAAAATGCATTGTTTTGTTATCTTCAAAAAATGGGAGTCAGTTCAGCCACAGTCTAATGCCTGATTACTTCCAGTTAGACTATCCCTTATCATTAAGCTTTGATGGCAGAATATTGCCAGTCAAAAGTCAGCTAAGATTATTGTTTGCATTAGTACTACAATTAATTTGGTCCTATGGACAAATGAATGTTTGCAGACACAGACACGCACACATAAACACAACTCACCATTTGTTGTGTTGGATGGCAGGGGACTGCTTCTTGTTACTGTGATTATTGTTGCATTCATTCATTACAGCCCACTTTCCATCCCTCCCATCGCTCTCATCACTATGTAAAATGAGGCGAATGTGAAGGATCATGGACCTGCAGTATGATGCAGACATGAGGACAGAATATCATCTCTCTTCTTTGCAGGTGAGTGCCATGGTTTACAGTTTTATGGTATAGCCTATGATGTGAACTGAATTTGTTTTTATAATCAGATGGAAAGGTGACATATTTAAAACAAAACCACATTTGAAATACTTGATTTTCAAATTAACTCATTTGAGTCAAGTTGCTGTAATACTCATTACCAGCCATCAATTATTATGAACATGAATAAAGTTTTTTATATTAGTTAATAAACTTGATAAAAGCTTTCATACTGATGAAGTGAGGAACAGAAGAATAATAATCTGCTCATATTGATAAAGTCAAAGCAAACTCCCCCTCTCTTGGCAGTATGAATCACCTGGTTAACTGTAGTAAGATGATTCTTTTGCATAATGGCACAGGAGAGGAATTGTACAAAAATAACAGACTTTAATACAATCATATGGTTCTTGCAAAGATGTGCTCCTTCTAGCAGAACTCGTCAGAACTGGTACTAATTAGCTGAGGAGAAACTCCACATAAAGGAGATGTCCAAAATTTGCTTTGCACTCTGAGGGTAGAGACTAAAGAACTTTTTGTTACTCGTTTTTGCCAGTATTGTTAAATAGTCTGAATGTGAAAAAAACTAAGCTATGCAAAAAGACAAAATGACAGAATGAGAGGCAGAACAGAGATCAGTCCAAGCATAAATATTTATTTTTTATAAAAACAGCATATTTATGGCAGCTGTGTCTCTGCATACCTGCAAGCACAAGTAATCAGTAGACAGACAGAAAAGCAAGCAGGCAGGCACACTGACAGACATACAGACACTACCCTCTGCTCTTAATGAGAGACACTATACTGCAGCAATCAATAAGGGAGGTCAGGACAGGAGCCTGAGGGTGGACATTGGCCAGTCTGTGGTGTTGGAACATGCTCGTGGTAAACACAGATTTTCCTCTAATGATCCTGCTGTGGCATTTCTGATCTTTGGCTTTTTGTCCTAACCTGCCTGCCAGGGCCATCATGTCCTGGCAAGAGCCAACTAACAGATAGTCCTTAGATGAGTTGGTCTGTACTGGATCCATATATGGATGTTGAATTCAAAATAGATCATACTCATACAATTCTGGAATGATAGGCAGCATTTTCCCCACTTTTCAGAGTGATTTTTCAAAGTGATATTTTCACTTATACAACTTTAATTTACTAACTTAAATAGAACCTGTCTACAATATATACACAAAGTGTGACAGTCCTTTTTGATCTGCTGGTGTTATTACAATACCTTGTTATTAATAATATAAACATTCTCAATGTCAAATCCAGAATTCTGTTTAGATCTTACGTTATTGCTAAGCCAGTACAAGTGTTCGTAGTATTCACAGTGTGGTATGACTTGCAGATGCAAGGTGAGTGTATATACTAAAACCCATCACTAATAGAATTAGGACAAGGAAATGTTTTCCCAGTCTTCCTCCTTCAATGAAACTGGGAAGCTGCTTCCACTGATAATAGAAGTGATCAAAATGTCAAAAGCTTTGATTATCATGATGACAAAAGCATTTAATAGAAAGCATTAAAAGCATTAAAAGTGGTAGGTTTTATGGTTATGTCGTAATGAATTAAAATTTTCTAAATTAAGTTATTTATTTTTTTCCTGACATTACTATGGACATGTAGATAAGTTCCTTTGGTTCAAAATAACTTGTCTCCATGGCAGACAGATGTTTCACTCAGCATCACTTCCCATCACAACTGCACAGTCCCATTGGTATTCATTAAACATCCATTCTAAGTGAGCTTCAGGTTTCACACCACCTGCGCAAGTAATATTGGTTCATCTAGGTCATGTTATGTGTTCTTCTATGTGATATAATGTTCAGTGAAGAGGACATTTACTGTTTACTTCACTGTAAATGTAACAAAAAACAGATAGGTGAGATTCAATTAATCCCTAAATTTCTCAACAAACATTAAATAAAGGGTACTACAATACACTGTGCAATGTTCAAGTCCCTAAAGAGCTCTGTAAGACACAGCATGTTTGTCACAATCTATCACATTGGTGACAAGTTCCACTCCAACAGACCTGATGACAGTCGACTCAGGGGGAGAATTCCCTAAAGGTCCAGAGGAACCTAAAGAGCGGTCACGTAAACTTTTATCCTGCTATACTTGACAGTTTTCCAAAACGTCTGACTCCGACGCCCGACACTTCAGTTGTTTTTTGTGTTGCTTCAGATTACACATGCAAAAAGTAATCACATGTCATTCTCCTCAAACTAGTGAGGCCTGTATAGACTAAAGGTGCATCTGGTTTTGCTCAACACACCAAGCAGAGAGATGGCAGCCTAGATAAGACAACAGCACCAGAGCTAGGGGTTATGGTCTCTCTCTCTCTCTCTGGTCTCTCATAACAGTAATTCATGTCAAACTAAAACGCACAGTTTAGAAATTAACTCAGGAAGAATTTCCATGGACCAGGAATTGGGTCTGAAACAAATAGAATTCTGGGTGGTTAGTTTACCTTAGTCCAGTTATTTCTACCTTACAGGATTATAAGCAGACTGCTTTGAAATTCCTCACTTACTGCAAAGCCAGGCCAAAACATTCATTAAAACTGTATCTGTGTGTTTTGACAGATTTTGATCAGACCATGGATAACAGCAGCTTGGACTTGCATGGGGTTGCTAATACCTCTCTCCAGATTGTTCAATCCTGTACCACAATGAGGAACCAGACTTTCCGCATGTTCCTGTATGCCTTCTTCACTGTCGGCATTATCTGCACAGTGGTGGGCAACTTCCTGGTAGTCCTGTCCATCGCCTACTTCAAGCAGTTGCAGTCACCCACTAATTACTTTGTCATGTCCCTAGCGGTGGCTGACTGCCTTGTGGGCCTGGTAGTGATGCCCTATAGTATGATTCGGACTGTGGAGGGCTGCTGGTACTTTGGGGCCCTGTTCTGTCAGCTTCACTCTAGCTTAGATGTCATGCTCTGCACTGCCTCCATATTCCATCTTAGCTGCATTGCATTTGACCGCTACTATGCTGTCTGCAACCCCCTAGTCTACTCCTTAAAGATGTCCCAGAGTCGGGCGGCTCGCCTCATTATCGCGTGCTGGGCCGTTCCCATGCTAATCTCCTTCGGCCCCATCATGCTAGGCCTCCATGTGGCCGGTGTAGACATCCTGCTGCCCGAAGATATATGTGTGTTCCTGGTCAACCGCATTTATGCTGTTATGGGTTCACTGGTGGCCTTTTACTTTCCCATGGTTACCATGCTGATCGCCTACTGGAAGATCTACAAGGCAGCCAAACGGCAGGCCAGGCAGATCAGCGCCATGGAAAGCCAGATGACTGCTGGGGTGAGCAAGGACTCTAGCAAAAAGCAAAGACATCGAAATAGTATGAAGAGGGAAAGAAAGGCAGCGAAAACCTTAGGCATCATCATGGGAGTTTTCCTGCTATTCTGGTTGCCCTTCTTCACAGTCAATATTATAGACCCATTCATTGAATACAGCATAGCCGTAGCAGTCTGGGACGTGTTCCTGTGGCTAGGATATATGAACTCTTCTTTAAATCCCTTCCTGTATGGTTTCTTCAACCGTTCTTTCCGTAGGGCATTCCTCATGATCATAGGCTGTAGGATATGTTTGTCCGGATTGTCTCCTGGGATAGACCTATCACATACTAGGAAAGAGGGAAATGAACGTGCAGAACAACAATAGAATGACTTCTATTCTGCGACAACCATTTCTATAAAATATCTATGTTTCATGTAGGCAAAGAAAGACTAGTAAATTGTGAATGTATCCTTGTAATAAAGGCATTTGACAACATTGTACTTATATATTATAAAGGAACATATTGGATATCTTAGGGACATTAATGTGAGAATACTGTAAAACTATAAAAATGAAATGGTTATTTTGTTTTTCTGTCATTTTAAGTACAAATACAAATCCGATTTTCAGTATATTTTTCTCTATATTTAGATGCTATTTTTGACTTCCTTATCATCGAATGCTTGTCACTTCCTTGTCATGAGTATGTTGTATTCTGGTGTCATAATTTACACACAACTAACAGATGAAAGTTTGTCTGCATAACTCACATTATTATTTTACATGGAATCCTTTGTGATCAAAATGTTGTGTTGATCAAGCCACAGATGAGAGATGAGCAAAGGGCAAATTAAGATTGTTTGTAACAAGATCAAGGTGTGATCGGCATCATTAATGTTGTGATTAGTTATTAAGTAGCAGTGACCAGAGTGATCATAAGGTGACATTACTTCTTTGAAAATGAGAAAAATAGAAATATAAAATGTGGTTATGTTTTGATTTAAATGTTTAAGGCAGACAGACACCAACTAAAACGTAAAGATGTCCCAGAGTCGGGCGGCTAAAACTACCAACTAAAAATAATAAAAAGTAAGATTGGACCTCCGGATATTGCGACTCAGAAGGGGAAGGAGAGGGAGAGGACAAATTGAATTTTTTTTAATTTCACCATGTCATATTTCACACAAAAACATATCCCAAAAACGCAAGTTCAGTATGAAATAGGTAATTTTCTTATTTGTGTATAACATCCATGAAAACCAGTGTAACGCAAATACAAAGCTAGCTCCCTCAGTTCATGTTTTTAAGTCTTTGCTAAAAATACACTTTTATAACCTTGAATTTTACTATTAATTTATTTGCCTTATTTCATTTGCTTGTCTTATTTCCATGATGTCTTTTATTGCTGTATTTTAGGTATTGTATTTTGTTTCTTTTTTGTGTAAAGCACTTTGCAACATCTGTTTTTGAGAGGTGATAAAGAATATTATTATTATAATATAAAAGTAAGATCACAAACATATCCAATTTCTTTATCTTTTACATGCAACACTTTTTTTAACCTTTACATAAGCAGGGAAATGGACACACATTCTAAGCAACAAAGGCCTGTTGGAGCAGTTGCATAGGGAGGATTACACATAAGCACACACACTCAAACCTGAGAGGTGCCCAGTACAAATATGGCATGGTACTGCATGATGACACAAAAATAATTTCCTGCTAAGGACACTGGGTTCAGTTTCAGTTCATTTCTCTTCAAGTGAATTGCTCTTGTACTTCAAGCCACTGAGCAGTTTGTGTCATGCTCAAGGTTGAGAGCAGGGAGAAAACTTCTTTTCACCCATGCAGATTTTCACAGCTACTACTTGACAACTTCCCAGTTACAGGCACCATTTCTCTAACATTCAGGCTATCATTGCCAATGATTTCCATCACAGACTCATTGGGTACTACTGAAGACAATACTTTTGCTATAGATACATTTCATAATCTGTTTGCAAATCTCAAATGTCTAATGTCAAATGGATCCCTGTGGAAGACTGTGCACTGTGAACAGTGATTTTTTTCTGTTCTGTTCTGGTTTGTTTCGTTTTTTTGGTGCCGAATAAAATATGTGAAAGAAGCAGAAGCAAGTCTCTGTTGTTTTTCCTACCCATATTCTATGAAACTGTCACATATGGATAATCATATTTGTACCAACTTTCACAGGGATGCAGCAAGGACATCTAGAGCTTCTGTCTGACACAATGCCATAGGACCACAGGAAAATCTGACGTTTGTTCCCCCACCAGTGGTGCAGCCCCTTGAATCATTTGTGTTGCACCAATTCCAACATATTACATTCAAAACAAACTGAAGCCCAAACACTAGCATTATGTTGTCTATCACAATGTTTTTTTTTTCATGGGTGGTTAATTTCGTAGTCCCCCAAGTCACACAACACTCAGCTATTTATTCTTTGTATATTTACCCTATACTATACAGTATAATGGAGAATTCAAGCACAAGGATTGATTATAGAGCACCTGGAGCCATGAACAAAGAAGGCCTCAAGCATCTGTCTCTCTCTAACATGGTTTTCTTTTATAGTAAATAACCAGGTTGATGTGGACAAACAGTGAAATTGTTCAGTCTGTTCTCATGTCAATTAATTATAGGTCCAAAAAGCAATGCCACCATAACTTCATATGATATTAATGAAATGAAAACAGGTGGTGGTGCTCATGTGGAGGCCAGGGTGGTGGATGGGCGTATACACCTTCCTTCAACTCCAATGACCTGACTTCCAGTGACTCCCATCCCAACTCAGGCAAAGAATCTTTCTGTTTTTCCTATTTAATGATGACCAAAACCTTACCCTAACCTTAACCAAAAACCTTAACTGCAGTAGTATTATTTGATTCTGACACATGCGCAGTGATAGGCTATGGGTCTGCCCATACATAGGTATTGCATAAATCAAAGGTGTATAACTTTTCTTCAAGATATCATACGACCATTGTTGTGTTATTTCTTATTTCCTCAGCTAAGGTTAACTGAGATTGGGGTGGGGGAGGGCCTTCATTTCCAAATCTTTAGTTGGATTCAAGGATTTGCTTCACTTATTTGTCTCATTTGTTTAAATAAAAAGTAGGTAGCTAACTTATTGCACTTTTACCTTAGCACTGGTTATGCTCTTAGATGCTTGTTTAGGAAGGAAATGCACTAACAATTTCTAGTGACTAGTAGTTCTTTTGCCTACCTATGTTGAATGCACTTATTGTAAGTTGCTTTGGATAAAAGCGTCTGCTAAATGCCTGTAATGTAATGTAATGTAATGATGTTTCAAGTACTGGGGTGTTTACTTGGACGATGAGGACCACATGCAAAATATTTGGAAAGGAGTGTTAGAGATGGTTCAGGGGTTTGAAAAGGTGGCAGTGGTACCCCACGTCATATGGGGGGCACACACTCATTGCAACAATTTGATAGCAAGTTTAGATCCACCATCTAGACTTTGGTTCAGGCAGTATTAGTTGATTTATTTCTGGATCTGGATGTCACCAGGTGCCACAAAGTCTTTTTCTGCTTCAGGACGAGGGTAGGAAGGGATAATTAGTACATCTGGTTAGTAGGGTGGCTGCTTCCCATCCCCACTTTGTACAGAGGTTTCTCTATGACAACAGGGGAGGAAAAATGGAAGACAGTGACAGGGCTTATTTTGTGCCAAGTGGGAGGTTCAAAGTGAGATTAGAATTTTTTCCTGACAGAGGGCTGCAAAATGTCTGTTAATAACCTGCCACCATTTCACAGGGGTTTGCTTAGAGTATGGAGCCTCACAAGAACACAAAGACTGGGACCCTCAGCCTCCTTGTACTCCATAGTGTATGGCAACATCACCACACTGGGAGGGCTGTTGCAACTGGCAGGACCTGCTTTACAGAGCCCAGGTGGTAGTGGTCAATGAGATTTGGTGGAGATGTACAGGGGGTCTTGACAGGGGACTGCACTTTGCTGCATGGCCACCAGCAGGCGGACTCCAGGGATACTTTCCCTAAATTGGGGATTACGCTGGCCATCACTGCTTTAGAAATGTATGAGACAGAGTCTACTAAAGGAAAAATGTTTTACCGGGCCTGGACAAAGACCTGGACAAAGACAAGATGAAAAATAGACAGAGAAAAACTTGGGGCAAGCACGGACAGCACCCTAGCCTGGGGGCACTCCACATAGCACCATGGATTTGCTGTGAATGCTTTTATCTCTGTCCTGAATCCCAGGGTTAGCAGTTAGTACATTTTTGCCCACTCAGAGAGACAATGTTCGACTCTTTCATTGAGTGTCAGAGGCTATGACGTCTTTCCATGGGGATTTTTTTTTCTGTCTGGTTTTATTTTTAGACATCATTACAAAGAAAAAAAGCAAAAGTATCAGCTGATTAACTTTCTCCTAGATCAAAGAAAGCTTTGAGTAGGAAACGCATGGAATTACAGTAATATCAGGATGTAATTGAGGTGTTTTAGAGCTAGGATCAAAGTGGATTTTGTCTACTACAAAGCAATGGCAGTGGAGGAGTTGCATTTTGGGTTGAATACACAGGTGATGGGAGGTGGCTGACAGCTTATTGGTTTTTATTGCTCTTTGTATATTTTGTTTGTTTTGTTTTGTTCTTTGCTTTTGTTCTGGTGTGTATGATTTGGTCCAATCTTCAACTTATTGCTTGCCTTATGTGTTTGAGAGGAAACTGGCCATGACTGTACATCCAACTCTCTCTCTCTTTTTCTCTGTCTCTTTCTCTGCCTCAAATCTCACTCTCTGCATTTCTGCTCTCACCAGTGTGTGTGTTTGTGTGTGTAACTCTTTCTTTTTATATTCCCCAAATCTCAGTACTTAAAATCCATTGATAAATTTATATTTTCTGTAGGGATTTTGACTGCCAGACTAACCTTGGTTGACCCATTCAAACTTTGCTTTATGTTCAGCAATTGCACTGGCATTTGCTTTTGAACACACCAAAGGATATGCTTATGTAAGTTAATCATGAGTAGTTGCAGGAAATAAAACAGCCAAAATCAACAGTGACATCTGCTGGATATAGCAGGTACTCAGGTTGGTGTAGATTTGATATTATTAATGAATCAATAATAAGGTATCTAGTTTTAATCTAGCTGACAAACAAGATCACTGGTTTGAGTGTTTCCTTTCCTTTTTATTTTGCTTCACATCTGACATTAACAAACATCATAACATCAGCAAATACAAACAAACAAAGCATCTTCATTTATCTTTAGCAATCACTTGGCAATGGGGATTACAGGCAGTTAGGCCGAATAGATTCATGTTTTGTCCTCTTATAAAATGGACAGTAGTAAATACTGGACTATATCATCATTTCTAGCTGGCATAATTTCTACAATGCCTTGTCCAAACACAATAAACAAACAATTTTGTAGGAATGAATTAATTCCTACAAATTCAATTTGATCAAAATTCAGACAATCTAATGGCAATACCAGTTGCACTTAAGGCTCACTTTAACCTCCCTGTTTCAAAACAATTATTTTAATATTACAGTTATATGATTTTTGTTCAAAACCAATTGAATATCAAACAAAGCATTTGTCATTCATCATGATGAGATAGTGTCATTTGGCTGATTATTAAGTTGACAGAGATTGACTGACATAATGCTAAATGAAAGCTGTGACTTCTGAACATAATAATGGCACCACCAGATGTATCGTGTACACCACTCAAATGTGGACCAAGGACCATCTCATGCACAGTGCTTCCAATGGCAGCCTTTAAACACAGCCCAAGAAGTGTGTTTATGTCCACAGAGAAGTTTCTATCTAACTAAACATGAGAAATTGAGATAATATTTTAGACCAGTTTGTGCTCAGATCAAAGTCCTCATTTCCATACCATAACTTTGACCATGCTTGCATGTTGGTCCAACATGGCCCCATGAAAAGAAATCAAATTCTCTGGTGGCCCTCTAAATGTCAGTCTCTTTCAGGCCATAGCATTCTGTCAGGTCATAGAACTGATAACTGCTCTGCTCAGAGTCATTGTAAATCCCCATAGAAACTGTATCAATATCAGACCGGCCCACTGCAGGTGTGGTGCCTTTCCCTGTTCCTCCCTTGATTTTATTTGACAGATTGTTCACCTTCTCTTTAAGCTGGAAGGAGGACTTCTGCAATGGTGGAAACAGGCTCCATCCCTTGAAGCTTAGTGGGCGCCCTTTCCCCTTGTATAACAAAGAGTTGGCACAGGGTTCATGTATGGCAAAGCCAGGTCTGTAGTCCCCCCTGCAGTCCCTTGTCATGCCCTTGACAGCTGTCCGCCACCTGTGGTCATAGAAGCGGTGCAAGACCCTCCGTCGTTGCTGGCACTGGCACCTAAGGAGGCGAGTGAAAGCTCGCTGAAATTCCTTGCTGGAGCATGGGTAAATTATGGGATTGATGCAGCTGTTAAAATAGCCCAGCCAAAAGACCACTTTGAACACACTTTCGGGTGGCTTTAGTGTTGGAAAGAAGGAACCTGGAATGAGATGGGGACATCAGTAAGATATGTGAGTAAACATAGAATACAATTATGTTTCATTCAATGTTCCGATTTCTTCAAATTTAATTCTTCGAAACCAAGAACCACAAATCCCTGGTTAACCAAAATGTAGGTATGAAGAGTTCTATTCAAAAACTATATATTTCCATATTGACAAAAAGATATCTGACATTTCTCATTCAATATCTCTAAAATATCTGGTCTGTCATTTTGCCAACCAAGAACTTGATTTACCTACTAACCTTTAAAAAGTACTTGTTTGTAATTTGTTTTAATTTTTTGCTATCAATCATTTTCATAGATGTCACATTTCTCATATCATCTCAACAATACAGGAAAGGGATGTTAAGGGGAATGGCTGGTGTCTTTTAAGTCTTTAGTCCTCCAATGTCGGTTTGGCTCATACAGTACCAACAATGCACGTAGTATTATGCTATATATACATTTGTCTACCCTTCAAATGACAGCAGGAAATGTACATCATTATGGTAGAGATGTATCATACAGTAGCAAAGGTAATGTTTAGAAATAGGGACAGAGCATGGATTTCAAGTAATGGACCAGGCAGTTATATGTTTCAGCCAGGAGCCCCCAGTGCATAGACATGCTTTAATTATTGAAATAAAAATTATAAAATGATGCACTTGAGGAGAATATGTGTGATCAGAATTTTGTGATACTATTAAGTGGCAAGTATTTTAACTTTACATTTGAATGCACCCGCAAGGCTCAGCTGAACTCACTCCAAAGCACACTGTGCTCAACAGTACACTAATTGAGACCAACTGATGTCACATTAACCAAGCTGATTACTACACAAAATGGGCTTAAATTTTCCCTGTAGCAAGATGCATTTTCTGTGAGGATGAGAGAATGCACTCCTGGATTTCTTGAGGTTCTGGGCATGGTGCACCTAGAACTTGGCACAGAGGTGTTCTCTTGGTCAGTGGCAAAGTAATTGGGTGTAATTGCATCTCTCAGATGAAAGCAAGTTCCTTTGGATCTGAAATTGCAATGTGATTATATGGTACCATTCCCTCTAGGCAGGATGTTTAGCTGCTACTGAAAGGAAATGTCCTTGTCCTTGTCGAGCGCCTTATGACACCATTACTACTGTTGTTTCTGGCCCTACAGGAAACCCACACTCATTAGATGAAAACCATCAACATTTTGTTTTACCTTGGTGAGACCACGGCTTTAAACAATACAGTGCTTTCTTGTTCTCAGTATTAACAACTAGACGTTGGAGTGCCAAGAAATTAATCTCCAAACCACTAAACAGTTTGTTGTGCATGGTACAGCTCTCTTCCTCTGCAACATTGGAAAATATCTTATTGTATACAGTTAACACATCTAAAGTAGGCATTATCACATATATACTGTACAAGTCTTAAAGGGAAGGTTCAGGCCTTTTAGAAGCCTAACCTATTCATCACATGATGGAAGTCGATCTTCAGTCAAAAGGTGTTTTTGTTTTTGAGAAATTACAAAGAGCCTGATTTAGACTGCAAAAAGACACACACGTCTAATGTGGACAGAGATCCAAATGACCTATAGAGTAAGAGAGAGGGATGTAAGATCTAGCTCTGCATTCACCTGATTGTGACCCTATCAATGTGTAATCCCTGGATGCACTGGGTGTCTGTTAAACTCAGCATATATGTGGATCAGAGGAATATGTCAAGAGAGAAGACAGTTTGTGCGTAATAGCGGATACAAGCATTCCATGAAGGATTTATTGGACTGAGATTGTTATTGTTTTTTTTTTTTAAATCTAGCTCATTTTAATGAGATTGGTAATTGCTTGAACATTTTCAACAATGTACATTTGAGTGGCGTACACTCAACAATTTATATCCTATTCGATGTCATGGGCATTTATTAGTATGCAGATGGACTGAATACTAGACATATTGCAGGGTTTAGGGTGGGTAAAGAGAAGTGTATACAAATCATCTTTAATCAGAGTCCGAATCCACATATAGTAAGGTGAAGTTGTACCCTATGTATCCCTGCATCCCTCCAGGGTTGGACTAACCCTAACCCTAACCCTTGCCGCAAGTGCCACACAACATGACGCTTAAGTCGAGGTCTCAATCGGCCCAAACAATTCTATTATTACAGTGCTACAGAAGTAGTGATACAGCTGCAAAAGTACATGAAATGGCTTGTATGTGATTGTCAAAGTAATCACATTGACTAGCAACAACTTAAAATCTTTTGGAATACCCTGAGATGGACCTTGTCTTGTGATTAATAGAGAAGACTTCTGAGAAGCTTAAACCTTTCCTTTATTCTGCAGGAAGCGCCATAGTTTCTGTATCTGTGAAGCAGTTCTGACTCAACACAGTGACGGATTAAGATGGATCTAGTAATCAAAGGAAATTATGTTCTCCATTGATTCTTCTTACTGAAATGACATTACCTTACTGTGACTGATAATGACCTCTGGCATGTGGGAACTGTGACTTGTCATTTAACGAAGATATGTAGTAAATCACCACTCTAATGCACTACCATAATACCGTGACCGCTAGCAATATTTATACTTCTTTGTCCTTGTCTGCTTTTTTGAGATTGCAGTATCTTCTGTGGATTTTTCCTATATGGATGCCATTTTAAACCTTTTCTGAAGATATGATTTCCTAAGTTATATGGCAATTGGAATAGGTACAGAGACCCAGTCTAATGCATGCATCTAATCCTTTGAATATGTAGTACTTTACACGTGAAAGCCACTCAGGTAGTCTAGGGACTTCTCCATCCTCTCAGACAAAATTCTCTGACAGCTTTTTTGTGTGAGCAGACAGACATCTGCTATTTAACCCTCAACCCTCAACTTAAGGCTGCCTACCAATCACTCTGTAGTTTGCACAAAGGCTATACGAAATTGTCAGAGTTTCACACCTCCTCTTATTTATTTATTTATTTTCTTTATTCATCCCTGTGGGGGGGTCAGTTACAGAACAGCATGCCTGAAGCTGGTAGGATTCAGTGAAGGACACTTCAGCAGGGCAGATGACAACCTATCAGAATCAAACAATCCAATTAGAGGTCCTACAGGGTTTTGAGTTTTATAAGATTTTAACAATCCCATTGCAATGTCCATTAGGATCCTAAAGTATTTGTTCCAAAATCAACTGCTTCCGATTGAACACTATGGGATTTTTCTACTTCATAAAGAACTTTTTTGCCTAAGGTACTGTACCTTAGCTTCGTGCATAAACCTGTTTCAACTAAAACCTGTGAGAACACCTGACAATATCTGAGATCCGACAAGTAATGAAAAAAAAGTAATGCTAAAGATCTTTGAAATTGTATGACATCCTTCATCATACTGATTAAAGGCCCCTACCATCTACCAAGAATGAAAGAAACTCATAACATCAGGCCTATTTTCCTTGGCTAATTATTTCCTTTGGCAGCGCTCTTCTTTCCCCTCTCTTTTGAATACTGCCACTGTGATGGTGGTATTCACAGGGTCATGGGAAAAAGCATAAAAACAAATTTGTCGAGCAGCGTTGTGGCACACTCAAAGTCGAGGAACCTCTTACACTTAGGGACCTGAATGAAGTTCCCCCAGGAGAGGGGGTCTGATAGAATTACAAAGTTGTCAAAGATATTTTTGAATAAAACATTATCATCAGCTACTGCTTGTTAAAATCAACTAAATACTCTGCAAAGGTTTCAGATTGCCTCCAAGGCCTGTATTTCAAGTGCATATATAGTCTTTGTGATATAGTCTAAAACATTGGATTAATTATGTGTGTAACATCTCCAGCCATGGATCTGCACTAAAACTATACCCACCTGATGCATGATGTATTCTAAGAAACTGTATCATAATACACTGTATACATTATGGTCATAAAGCTACTTACCCCATGAATAACACACACACATGCACACACACACACAAAGTATTATGTAATGTTAGAAACTAATGATCAGTCTAAGTATAGTCACAGGGTAGAGTAGGTGACTGTAGCTGTATTTGGTGTTGAGAGCTGTCAATGGTGGTGGTTCTGGGATGCCAGTTATTACTGTTGAGCCTTCTGGAGGTGTTGTGGCTATAATTATAATCAAACATTTGTGATGGGAGGTGCCCACTTGATAACCCAACTTGATATACCTGCACTCACACACTCAACCCTGTAACATTTCAATTAAGGTGGTTAGTGTTGTGTTGTAACAGTGCTGCTTGGTGGTTCTAGAGTTATGAAGATTTATGACGGCGTAGCCTAGCCTAGTCACCATTTTTGGGTTAGTGCATCATTCTTTTGATCTGAATTGGGCGTCTGCATGGATGCTTGCTCTGCATTATGGAAGAATGGATTGTAACTTACAATGCTGTGTATTGGCAAATGTAAGAAAGGTGAAAATCTCTGAACACAAAAGCCTTAGTTATTATCATGGTCTCTTTTTAAGTTATCCAAAAGGTACTTAGTCCAACAAGTTTTTTTGTCTTTGTGATTCACAAATGAATCAAGTCAAAACAACATTCACTGCATTGGCCTTTTAAAGAGAGTGTGGTATACAGTATATGTGGACTGGATATGTGTGGACTGGGCCATCTCTGCCTCACCCTTTCCTTCCTCTTGATTTTTGGGCACACTGTTGTGATTTGAGTGAGAGGGAAACTAGGAAACTACCAATTCTTTAATGTCAGTTAATTACTGTGGCAATCAGGCCAGAGGACTGTAGGGAAGAGTAGGTGAAGCAGGCGGGTGTTGAGCTGGTCAAACAATGGCTAGGGACCTCTGCAGGGGCCGAAGCTTCCTGGCTACTCTCTGGGTGTGCTGATGTCCTACCAGGCAATGTTATCAGCCAGGCTTCCTTCATGCATCCACAATAACAAGTGGGGAGGGAGAACTTATTACACAATGTAATAAGAGTTATGCTGTAGGCATGTGTATCAAACTATGCAGCTCTGGTGTTACGGATAGGGCTTATTCGTTTGGGATGTGATTTGGTCTATGTATACCTCTGTAAGCCATATAAATTACAAAATATAAAGTCTCGACTTGTTTTAAAATAATCAATAAGCAAATAGAACCTGAACTGTGAATGTGCACCCCCATTTAGCATTAATGTTATTGGCTTGTCCTCGCCCCTAATTATGTGAAGAATGCTCAAAGTGAAAATCATTTTCAGCTGTTCTCTACTCTGAATGCATGTGGCACCAAATGATTTCCCATTTATTTATTCCCATTTATTACCCATCCTAATTTTATAAGACTACAACTCTGAGATGCCATAGTGCAAGAATAAATGTGCCCCCTTTCCTCTCATACTTAGAGTACAATCACCCATTTCCCTTCTTCTTCCCAGAGGGTTTGTTCTAATATTCTGTTCATAAAATTTAGAGCTGTAGCAAAAATCTTAATGACTTTTACAATCCATTAGATGAATTATATTTAAGATATAAAATAATGACCGTGTGAGTATTTGTGTGTGTGACATTAGTTTCTGTAAGTACATCCTTACGGACATTTCTGTATTCGGTTTAATTTATGTGAAGTCATAATGACTGAGAGAAATCAGTTTCTGATTATATCTTGCATATGCCATCAAATAGGAAATTTGGTACTGTCTCATCTTGCAGTGGCCCCTCACAACTAAAACTGCAAAGACAGAGAAAAAAAACACACCATCTAGTCTCATCGCTCATCTGAAACAAACAAACATAGAGCCCATTTATCATGATTTAATTTTTAACTGTGTGCTGGAACAGGTAGCCTACTGGAGGTAGCACTTGGACTGGGGCACTGTGGAATACTGAGATAGCTATGAACATTTATTAGATCATTCATTACTGAAGAATCATAATGAATCTGTTAGGACTGTTCTTTTAAACAAGATAAATAAATCATCTGAAAAAAATGGCACCTATACTCTTACAAAATGACTGCTGACATGAAAGTGAGTCAAAATTAATGGCTGCAGTTATGAGTCATCATGAGACCTTTTTTGAAAAAACAGTTGTTTTTCAGGTGAACATCATCTTTGTTTTTGAAATACTACTGATAAATTTCAGTTAGTATTTTATTTTTCCAAATTTCAATTCAATTCAATTCAATTCAACTTTATTGTCATTATACTATGTCAGAGCACATGTAAAACGAAAAGTAGGTTGAGACCTCTCCAAATTTCTGTGTTGTCTGTCTACATTTTACTGTAGCCTTTTTTGCAGTGGCAGTGTAGGTTCTCTTCTACTATAGTATGATATTGGTTTGATATATAGCAAGTATGCTACTACTTTTCAAAATAGGTAGCTGTTTTGGCATCAAAGTGGGTTCATTGTTTAGACAGTCTATCTGCCTATCTGCACCAAAATATTTCTCAAGTGTGAGCTGCATATGCCAAAGGTGTCATCATCTGACTGTGACGAAAATGCCTTAATTATTCACATTAAATGTGACATCATTTGTCAGAATAACCCTCAAATCACTATATAAGATGTATATAATACAAATAAAACAGAAATTAATTGATAAAATGTCAAACACATAACAAATTAGCCTAGATTATCGCTGCCTGAGACGTTGGGGATATAAATTAAATTACAGTAATACATGTTTAAGATGTCTGATGTCTGATGTCATTTGAGTTTAACAATGCTGACAGGGATGGTATGAAATAATTTCAAAGTAGCAGGCCAACAATAGTCTACGTGTAAAATAGACACAAGGGCCGCTAAACTCTCCACCAGACGCACTGGATAGTATTTTATAGGCTACAGAGCAGAAATATAACAGAAAGTAATTTGACATACCCAGCGGCAGAAAAAAGAAAAAGGGTAGCCAACACACGATGAACATCCCAACAACAATTGCCAGGGTTTTAGCAGCCTTTTTCTCCCTGGAGAACTTCATCAAGCGCACTGATAGCGAACTTCGAAACGGGTGATTTTTACTGCTCTTTGCGCTGGTAGGACGCGCATCCTCCGGCGCGCTGCGGCAGTGTATCCGTAGGACCACTTCCATCGACTTATTTCTCTCTCGTTTGACGCCCGCTTCTAAACTCTTGGTAGTCCTGCGGGCCACCACGTAGACCCTGAAGTACATGATCAGAATGACCATGAGTGGGAGGTAGAAAGAGAAGAGCGAGGAGAAGAGCGCATAGCCCGGCTCCTCTGTGATGCTGCAGATGCTGTCGTCCAAAGGCGGCGGCTCCTTCCATCCCAGGAGCGGTCCGACGGAGATGACCATGGACGATGCCCATACCACGACTAAAATCACTCCTGCCTTCCTCTCCGTCATGATGGTGGGGTACTTGAGGCAGTGTTTCACACCTATGTAGCGGTCTATGGAGATGACGCAGAGGCTGAGGATGGATGCGGTGCAGCACAGCACATCCACTGCTGCCCAGATGTTACAGAAAACCCGTCCAAACACCCAGCATCCCAGGACCTCCAAAGACGCAGAGAAGGGCAGCACAATAATGCTCAAAAACAAATCTGCCATGGCTAAGTTGACAATGAAAAAGTTTGTCACAGTCTGCAAGTGTTTATTGCACACCACAGACAGGATAACCAAGATGTTCCCAACAATTGCAATCAAAATAAAAACGGAGAGAAAGACCCCAACCCAGACAACCTGCGGGTCCAGCGTGAAGTTCGTGCAGGCCGTGGTGTTGCTGTCGTTTGGAAATATTTGGTACAAAAGAGATAAGTTGAAAGCTTCAGCGAGATAGATCCCATCGTTGCTTTCGTTCGTCAAGTTTGAGTATGTCATTTTGAAACTCCATAAAGAGGACTTTAAATTTCGCTTCCAAAATAAAACAATGTGCTGGGCATACTGGTTTCAGTCTCACTGCTCTCTCACGCTAATAGGTCTGGACAAATTACATTAAAGCATGCGCCCTCACAGACGTCTCCACATTTTGCAACAGGTCCAGTAGTGGCCGGGAAATTTGGAGAAAAAAATCACATACAAAGACAGGAGAAAATGTATGCGTGATTAGAAAACTGATGTTTGTAAAAACTAGTATTCAATTCACGAAAACAAAACAACAATTGGCATTTTGACTCTTGATGGAGTAAAAGGATTCTTCAACTGGAAAAAAATAAAGTAAATTAATCTCTATTGTCATGCAACTCGAAAAGCCGACGGTTTTCCATTGGTGGCATCCTTTGAAACAAATCCACATCTGACCACATAGCCAGAGCTGGAACAGCATGTCTGAACTCAGCTCCGCCCCGACGCGTCACACATTAACTGTTGAGCTCACAGTCTCCACAAGAGAGCGTCATTTTGCCTCTGGCGTTTAGTGGGCCTCTCCAAATTACTCTTTGTACATAACATCAAGAAATTTTTATGATAGACTTAAAAATATTATTAAAATGACCTAGGCCTACATATAATGGCACACTGATTAAACTTGGCCGTTATGTATATGGCATTTTATGAAGGTATAAAATGCCAGGGGTGTGTACATCTGTATGTATGGTTAGGTATGATTATGAATGGTTTTGCCAGATCTGACTGGTATCAATACATTAATGTAAAAGTGAAGTAAAAATACCTTCTTCATTAACAACCTGAAACAACCTTTCTTTGCCGACACATAAACAAGACACAGCAGCATCAAACCAATCATCAAAACTGCCACCAGGCACCAAGCCAGCTGTGACCATTTGAGTGAAAACTGAGAGCCTCGAGGCAGAGCTCTGAAGTTTCCAAGTGACACTCTGCAGCTGCCGTCCCCAGGCCTAGCGTGCATAGCTTGAGCAGAGGTCCAGCCCTTTACCACCAGGGAGACTGAAAGAGAGGAAAGGTTAAGAGGCAGAATCACACAGCGGAGAAACAAGCTCTGGGAAAACAGATCAGCCAAGGATGTAAAAACACTGCTGTGGTCAAATGTGGTGACACACTGTGCTCCAACATCCAACATCCAGCTCCATCTTTTTTTATGATGAATTTCAAAAGTACAATGGTGAAAAAGCAATTGCGTTGGCCTGAGTGAATGCAGACCCTTACTTTGGTGAAAGCTGGTTGGTTTACCATTGTGTATAACAGTTCTCCCTAGTCCTGTGGCCCAAATCCCCTCTAAGGCCCATGATTAGAAAGTAGAAGCTGCTGATGCATGCTGTTAATTCACATTCTGTGTTGTGGCTCTCATACAGTCCATCTATTAAATGGATTAAAAGGATATACTAATGTTCTTGAATTATTGATTTCCAGTAATAGCTCATGTTCAAAACTTGTTGATCAAAAACATCAGCATTATCTTGGGTTTCAAAGATGGGAGCACAAACAACAAATATTACAAGATGATTTTCTCCCAAAATTATATTTTCCAGGTGAATTGCCAAGGAGGAACTGTCAAAATATATTTTGGACTTCATAAAGCATACATGAATTCAAGCTGATCAGTTTGTCAGCTGAGGCCAAAACCTCACATTAAATAACTTTTTCAACCATGTGTTCATAGTCAAAAAGTTTTTCATTTTCTGTTTCTTTTTTTCACTCTCTGTTTTTAAATATTGGACCATTCTATTTAGCATCATCCCCGTCGTATGGTACAGTTACCTATGGACTTCTCCAAATCCACTTATCATTTCATTTCTGTAATTCTGTATTTCTGTTGTCCATTTAAACAGAACAAAGGTCAATAAAAGTAGACCATGAGACTCTCAGGGTTGTGGGTTCGATCCCCACATAGTGTTAACTATCACCTTTGTAAGTCACTTTGGATAAAAGTGTCTGCTAAATGACTGTAATGTGATCATCTGTTATTACTTTTCCTATTTTCAAAACCTACACAGGATACCTTAGCCTAATATGGAGTGAGTGTACTGGCAGTGAACTGCACTAATTCTGTTTCTACTCGCTGTGGGTCTGCTCAGCTGTCAGAAGCTCATCCTCATTATTGGATCCAGCCAAAAGGTTTCTGAGGCTCCTGCAGACCCCCATGTCCCACTTCCCATCCCCATCACACACACATCCAACCCACCTGCCACCCCTTATGAATGAGGGGTAAATCTAGTCATGCATTTCAGCTTCAGGCTACACCGTCCACCAGGGAAGGATGTTTTGGTGGCATACAATATGGTGCTGTCAGAAATAGATCTATATTTTCTCTGGAACATCAGTATGAATAGGATAAACTGTAGTTAGACGGGGATGGTGGTAATGTCCCCAAATACAACATTTAAGATTTCCACTGATTATTATACTTCATATCATATTATGTAATTCTTTGTCACATCAAAGTCATAGATAAAGTGTTGCTATTACCATGCTAACACCATAGGTGGATTGTTTTTTTTCTTGGGTACAAGAATAAGCACACAACTTGCATGAAGAGACACTGTAGCAAATTATACCATCGATCAGTCAGTACATGAGAACAATCCAGCCTGTGAAGGTAGTTTGTGTGGACATCAGGTACAGAGTTTATACTTCTTATTGCTAACAATAAGACCTTGTGGCTATTACCCTGATATGTTTACCTCAAGGCCACCACTGAAACAGAGCATAGCCAGGCTGTGACCATTCTGCAATCATCATTTCAGCCCTGCTGACCCACGTTAAGTACATTGTGCTGATGCTATTCAAGAGGTCACTGTCTGTGATCTTCCATGCTGTTTTTCACCTTCCTTCCTCCTCATGCAGTTCCTATGGATTGTGTCAAAATGCTTTTATTTGAGTAGCGTTGTCCCCGAACTCACCAGTTAGCATGGGTTATGTGCTAAGAATGTCAAGGTGTCAACGTTTTCTTACTAATAAACATGAATTACCAAGTCAGTTTAGCAATTTGTATTTTTGTGACACCACTCCCTTGTTATCATTTGCATGTCCCAGATGTTCTTAAGACTATGCCACAGTGAAAAAATGTGTCTGTCTTTTTTACCCTCATGGTTAACTGAGGCTGCAAGCCTGGAAGGCTTGTCCCGCCCCTCAATGTTCAACCAATCACAAGAGGCTGGTGCTCTTCTGAAGCCAAGCAACTGTGTTAGCCAGCTTAGCACGCTAGCTCTTTCTTGGCTAGCCTGATTTTATATCAAGCTAAAGCCCATCCAGCAAACAAGGTAGTTAGCTGGCTGCCTAGTTTTCTTATATGATAAGGGGTGGAACGAGCCTTCTACCCTGCAGACTCAGAGCTGACTGCAAGAAAACTGCAAGCAATATCACCTGCTTTAGTAAGATGGTATATTTAGACTGACCCGTTAATTCACATTTAAGAATAAGATTTAGGCACCCTAGATTTTTAAAATATAAATTAATTAATATATAGTTCATTTTTTTGTTTTCTGCATTAGTATTTTACATTACTGCTCTATATAGTCAATTTTTTGATATTTAGAAACTTTTCATTTCATTATTTTTGAAAGCATCTTCGCTTTACAGTTTTTTTTTGCACAGTACTGTGTTTTATTAATATTAACATTTAACATTAATATTAATATACACTGTATTTTATGGTCGTTTATTGCAGTATATCCTTACATCATCTATGTAGAAAATAAAGAAACAAATACACTTCTGACTGCCTCTATCTCTAAAGTTCCATCAACCATGGAAAGCAAATGGTAATATCTCTATAGTAAGTCATTTAGATTTATATTTAAATTTTTTTGTAAGAACAAAAACAGGGTTAATGAGTATGCAGTATGCAGGAACACAACTCATGTATCCAGACAATTTTAGACCATTTATGACGCATTAGTTAATTCCCTTGTTTTAACACAATTTTCTGACATGTAAACCACTAAGAGGGTCATTTCCTCTGTTCAGTGTAACACACACAACAGCCCCCGTCAGCTGCACTCAGTCCAACAGCCTTTGGCCTCTATCAGAATGCCTGGTATTTCCTTTGATAATCTGCATGTATGGCAGATACCCAGTGGAAAAAGAATATCAGCCATTTGGATTTAATTTACCTGCCTGTGGATTCCTAAATATGTCATTTTATTCTCTAATTCTTGTGATGTGACCATTTTGGAAAATAATTTGATAAAATAAAATATCTTGATGGGCCATTCTTTAAATCCTTATCCAATTTAAGTTGCTATGTTTTCAAAGTTTTCAATCTATTTATTAGAAATGATGTTGTAGACAAAGAGGAGCAGTCTGTTGCCTCCTCACATTCTCCCAATTTAATTTTTATTCCCAATGGTGATAACCCAGAAATTTGAAATTACATCAGTTTTACTGTCAGCTTGATATTATTTCAGGGTCACACTCATGGCCATGTCAGTTTTAACTGGTCTCCCTAAATGGCATAGCTGGCATAACAATGAGAATACCAGTATATATGCACTAGCTCTCCATTTAAAATACAAAATAATGAATATAGAGGCACCATATTTTCAGGAGGATATTGTCTACTGAAGGGAACAAAGCTGACATACAGCAGTGTGGGTCAAGCTCAGTATCTAATGAAATCCGAATGAAAGAAAGTGGCTAGTGCTATCTAATGTTTTCATGTGTAACTTTTACAATCGGCTCTTCCGCTCTGTCTCAGATTGTGATGAACACAAGAGAGCCCTAGCTGTCATATAAGAAACATGGTGTATACACACACACTATATACACAAACACAAAGCCAATCATGCATGCAACACACACACACACATCCAGCCAAGCTACATTCTCCCCTCAGACTCTCAATATGGTAATCCCCTGCCCCAGATTTTTGACTGTCTGCCACCTTATCAGTCCTCACAGTTATCAGTCAGCCACAAGTCACATAGTGCTGTGACATCACTTCACATAAAGGTGTTCAGATGTTCAACTGTCTCTATAGGTCAGATGGTCAGAGCCTTCTCATATTGGTTCTTACATCAGGTCTGCCAGACAAACAAGTGTCCAAGAAAATGCATGCATAGCTTACTTTGTGTATGGCTGCATATGCATGTGTGAGTGTGTATGTCTGCACGTATGTGTCAACATGAGGAAAACCCATTTTTTAAACATTGTGAATTGGTACCACTTTGCTTCAAGGTGATACAAAGAAGACAGAAATTGCTGCCTTTTAGCACATCTATTCTTGGCACTTGAGTCTCATTGTAAATCACTAGCAGAATCATATACCTCCCACCCTTTTTGCATTTAAAAGCATTGTATTGTGGCTTGCATCTCTGCCTCTAAGAGCCCTTTTATCAGATGGGAAGAATGTGTTGCACTCTGCTTTGTTCAACAGTGTGCAAATGGATGCATATATCACACTTCCCTGCAGCTTCATCAATGCCAGTAGCAAAAGACATCTTTCTCCAGGTGGAGGAGGATGTCAAGAACAGTGTTATCAGGGGTGTATTGTAAAATCGCTACCTGTCATCAAGAGAAAGCTGTCCATTTTGTGCTGTGATTTGGTATATTTATCTCAATAGGGAAACTCATACTGAATCTCTGCTTAGTTCAAAATTCAATCTTGATTCATTCTGATTCAGTTTTTAGCATGTGATACATTTACAAGATTGCAAATCAGTGTGGGGTTCTGCACTTTTATGCACTGGATGATATAGTTATTTTCAATGATTTTCAAACAAATGTTACAATAACAATACTCATTTTGGTGAAGGGGGAAAACTAGTAAATTCATAACTTCAGGATAGTATCTATGTGAGCCTAAGCTGTAGATTTGAGATGTTTCTTGTTTTTCCCCCACAGGTCTAAAAGCAGTGTAAAAATATGCTTTGGGCTGTAATGGAAGGTGGAATGCAAACCATATTATGATTGGTTGGATTGGCATGTTCTGAGATTATTCTATTTGTCTAAGAGTCCTAGAAGCCATGGCACCGGGCCTGAGATAGACCAGAGTACCAGCACCCTCACAGGGGAGAAACATAATGACTGAGACACTTTTAGAATTAGCAATGAGGTTGTTTCAGATATTCACTCGGTGACATCACAGATGAGATCAGATCCTGGGGATATGGGGAGGAATTGAGATCTTAAGGTATTAGGAACTTGGAGAAATGCAGCAAATATAGCTTAAATTTGCTTTTATGTAGCAATAATGACAGCGGCGATGCAGAGGCTGGTTGGTCTTGGTTGTTTTGGAATGATTATGATTTAGAAATTAGGGGGGATATCAGCTGTAGCTAGGGATTATGTATGTACAGGAATTGGGTTCTTTTAACAAGTAGCACACTTTATTAGTACACACTGCAAGTTACATAGTATATCACTGTGACACTATATACTTTTTTGGATGCAATCAAGACCACCACCACCAGTGATGTCTTGCCTCTGGAGAGTGGACTTGGGTCTGGGCTGGGAGAGATGCACACTGGGTGGGGAGATAAGCAAGTTAAGCAATAGAGATCTGTTTACTCGGAGATGCTCCATTCAACACAAACAGCTTGGAGATGCTACTGGCCAAAACATTACAGTGAGAGGGTGAGAGGCAAAACAGCAAAGTAAAAGTAAAAACTCGCAGCACCAACTTAACAGCTAACTGCCATGAGCACTTTTCAAAGAAGTAAAGAACTGGGAAAACAATGCTGTAGGTACTGGTGCATGTTTGTTCATGTTCTCTTGTCAAGGTTGATTTTGGTCTCTTGTCTGTTTTTGTTCCTCCTTCCAGCATGATCCGCCCACCACAATGTGAACTCTCTTTGCATTTGCTCTAAGATCTAAGATCTGTTTTCTTCAAAGAACACATATTGTTTTGTGCCCTTGTTTTTCAAGGCCACCCCATATGTCTTTGTGTTTTACCTTAGGGCTGTTGTAAGTATGCCAGAGTATTGTAGATCGAGGGTGATTATAAAACAATTCCATTCAAAGGTTCGAATAACACCAGAGTGATCTGAAGTTCATATTGATTTATAGAATAGAAACCAGTGTTGTACACAAAGGTTTTTTCAGGGCTTCGATTTTCAAGAATCGATTTTCACATGTGGATATCCAACTGAGTAATAATGGCAAATGGCAAATATATTGTATTACATTCATATTTTCTGTTTAATGCACCCATCCTAGTACCCAAACTAGGCAACAGCTTTGGGATGATGATGATGATCCTATACATAGAAAACATGAATACAGAACTCCCATGAAAGAAAAATCATATTTATTTAACCTGATTTTTAACCTGCTCACAAAATTCTGTAATCTCAGATGGAAAAGCTTAATATAAGACAGTGGGTCTGGGCTAAAATAATGCACTATGCTTCGTGACTCCCGAGAGGCAGCACTGAGAGCTCTGCCCTGTCAGATACCAAGGTATGAGATTTTCCATCTAGATTAGACTGGTGCCGGCAGCTATGCAGGTGAACATTTTGGCTCACATATTAGAGATGTGCAGTGAATCTATACACTCTGAAAATTACAGTTAAGGGCATGAGCTGGTCGATGGCATGCACCAAATATTCAGAAAGTCAGG
>OOFE01020521.1:0-36177 GCA_900323365.1 Monocentris japonica | reverse complement strand
CTCGCTACAACCGTGGCCGTGACAGACAGAGACACAGTCAAGAGTTGAGAGTTAACGGGCCAGCAGGCCGCTTGATTTCCAAACAGCAAGAATAATTCGGCCCGATCTCGACGGCCGCTCTCAGCGCCGTCTCCCTCGGCTGGCGCACCTCCCTCTGTCCCGTAGGTCAGGCATGGCGCACCAAAGCCAGCCAGTCCGCCAGGCTTCCAGGAGCATCCCGCCCCAAACCCTTGCAGGCTGCTCCCGGCTGCATCCTTTGCGGATCTCGGTCGGTCGCCACTACTGCTGGTTCCGCTCACTCTCTGCTCAATACAGCCGACCCCCCGATCCTCTAGATCGCCTGTCGACTCACGTGTTCAGTCAGGCTCTCACGCTGACGCTCTCTCGTTCACACATGCACACACAGGTTAAAACGAGTCCGGCTGCAATCGGCCTTCAGTGGCCGCAGCCGGTTCTGGATCCAGGGAGAGTCGAGGCAACTGACTCGACTCTCTCCTGGATCCAGCCTATGCCTCAACCCAACCCTCCCCCCAGTCCGCCACAATGGTTTTCAAATACTCCAGTTTGTAGTACAACCAGTTTACCATATAAATTCAGTACCACACAAATGATTTCATTCTCAGTAAGGGTCCTTTTCATTCAGCCTCTGAGCAATCAGGTCTCAAAAAGAGAACTTAAGTTGGCGTATATATTTGTACGCAAACAAACTCAAAGATGACAGTGCGAGTTGTCATTTATTTTTAGGACCATGTATGATCTCAAAGCGTTTTTAAGACCCCACCCCACTGTTCCTGTTGCACACACACTCGGGTTGTTTCACATTCCACCCAATATGCTTCCTGCTGTGTGGGTGGTGCCTCTACATCCACATATAAAGTCTCAAACAACTGTCACCCACAGAGAAGGTGGGGGATTGCAGCATCATGCTTCTTGTAAGTAACTATTGTTTGTGTAATGATGAAGAAATTGATTTCTGTGTATTGTAATCCTCTTCACGTTTCATCTTGGATATAGCATCTTACTTGAAAAGGGTGGTAGTGTCACCAGTATTTTTTAATCTTTCCTGATGCAAGTAAAAAAAAAAAAAAAATGTGGTTGAACATCACCAAAAAATGTGCGATATCCTATATATATTCTTTTTTTTTTTTTTGAATCTTGTGTCATATCAAGTCACACAAAGGCCAGACTGGTTTGTTAATTGAAAAGGTAAAACATTAATAGTATAAAAAACAACAGTTTGTGGTTTCATGCTCTGCTAAAAGAGGAAGTCAAGGTCTTTTGTCTTCTTGGAGGAACTTGACTTTACTGACTGCCCAAGTGTCAAGAAAAGATTATCTGTAATGATCTAAGACTTACATAACTGGCTGCTAATTTTGATTGGGTTTAAAAAATACAAACCGATTCAGTTTGACCCCTTCAGGAACACAGTTAAATTTTGCCTTTTGAGGATAAAAGCAATTTATATCTCTACTAAACACGATTGGCTCTGAATGCCGCGTTTACATCATCTCGCATTTACTGTAAATGTGAGCTGCAGACGGAAAAAAACTATTCACGTCAGAATCCTAGTGGTAATTAAGGTTTCTATAATATCATCAGTTACAGTCACACTAATACAATCAACTCTGAAAAGTGACCAATATCTGCTGCAGTTCATTTATGGTTGCTTGTAAATCCCTAAATACAAATAATTTTGAGGTTTGAATTGTAGTAACAAGATGTCATCCCTTTCTTCCGCTTATTCCAATGTGACATGCAGCTTTACTCTTAATGGATGTTAACAGCGCCCTGTCTGAGGGAGAAACAGCATCCTCACCATGGTGTTACTTGAACATATAATTATGAGGAAACTTTGGCAGAATACTTTTATGTGAAACCAGAAGGCAGCTTAGTCTCCATCACTGGCTGCATCTCAGTTTGGACATCTTTTGTCTCTTGGTTTGAAATAATATACAGTCTTTATGTATGTAATAATGATAATTTAACCAGGAAACTTGAGATTAAAAATCTCTTTTTCAAGAGTGACCTGGCCAAGATAGGCAGCAGTGCAAGCCAAATGCATAAAGGTTTCCGACAGACAACATAAAGGAATTTACAAGGCATTAATTAAAACAATGATCATAAATACAAAACAGGAAATAGGCTAATCAAAACATAGACAGGTCAATGGATTGGCTTCTAAATTCTTTCTTCAAAGATTTACAAACAGGAAGTGAGTTCTTCAAGTTTAAGCTCACTTTGTAAAGAATTCCATGTTGTGGGTGTATAAACGCTCTTTTACCCATCTCAGTGCGAGCATTGGGAACAGTCAGCAGCAATAAGTCATGTAGACTGTCACCGCTAGTTTTACACACTATCAGTACAGAGATGAGTAGGGAGTAGACCCAGGATAGCCTTGTAAATGAAGACATACCAATGAGCAGGCCAGCCAACCCAAGCATACAAGGTGCAATGGTGCGTGAGTGCTTTACAATTTGTTGTGAATCTCAAGGCTCCATGGTAAAGAGTGTCAATTGTACCAAGAAACTGGGAGGATGCATGTCAATATAGAACATCACCATAAACAGGCATACAAGTTACAGCAACAAGTCTCTTTTTGGCTTTAAAAGAAAAGCAAGCCTTGTACTTAAAATAAAGACCCAGCTTCAGTTTCAGTTCATGAGCAAGTTGCGGTATATGCAGTTTTAAAAAAAGGCAGTCGGTTTGTATCAAATGTCTTTATGAGGTGGTCCCAGCAAAAGTGTGAAAAAAGTTTGTCACTTGGGCTGGTGTTGTGCATCGTACTCAAGGCAGACTACCTGAAACTAAACTAACTTAAGTGTCCCAGTGTTACCAATGTGCTATCTTCGTCAGAAAGTGGAAATGTGCTGATGACCTAGTGATTAACTGTTTGGGTCATCACGCCTTAGCACATTTTCTTTTACCATTTATGGTGTGGTTCACTATTCACTATCAGAGTGTAACCTTGAAAAGAACACAGGCTTGACACAATTATCTATTTGCTGCAGTTTTTAACACATTGTAATGTTCAGTAAGTACATTACTGTGGACGTGGGTTGAATGGAGACTCTCAGCTTTAATTTCATGGCTTTTTCAGCAAGATTCTTTTCATACGTTGCTCCGTTTCATGGTGCCAAAAGTATTTTGACCAAAGAAGTCAGAAATTGTTAACTTGCAATGGTTGCTAAAAGATTACAACTCATGAACTTCACCAGACTCTTAATATCTTATTGTCAAGTTCCATTAAAGTGTTTTTGTATTTCAGTGCATCTCCATGAGAATTAAGCTGATTAAGTGTGGTTGCTATGGTCAGTGGGTCAGTCTGTCTATCCATCTACCTGTACTGTATAGATTGATCAATGGTCAATATAAATTTTGATATATATTTGAGTAATGATATCCCTCTCTATCTCTGCATTAGCTAAGTGTGTTATTTGACTGCAGAAAATAGCAAAATAAAAAATGTGTTTGACAGAGTGATCAAGTGATCAAGAGACATTATTAGTGTTCCATAAACAGGAACAGGTAGCATCAAAATCGTCAAATCGTCATGTATAAGCACGACATGTTGTGTATAATGATTCCTTTTATGTTTAGCAGTTAGATAAATCAAGGGAAAAAGCGCTCCCAGCTAGTGGCTTATAAGTGCCGAAGGAATCAAGGCAGAGCTCATTCTTTGTGCATGTCCAGTCAATCCTTAAAGCTCTAATACTGGTATAAATTTGGTTTGGCAGCCACAAGTTATGTATTAATATTGTATGTATTAGTCAGTGGGCAGACCAAACAATTTCTCTCAAAATGAAGTCTCTTTATATCTAAATCACATGAAACTATGTGGAAGATTGTATGATTTAAATTCTGGTCCACTGCCATGGATTTTATTGACTGCTGATGATTGTAAGTTGAAAAAATAAATAAATGTGTCTTTAATTTTTGTCACCAGGAAATGGATAGATGTTTGCTCTTCCTTCTGCTCCTGCAGATGGGCAGAAATGGTATGTTAAGATTTTATTTTTCACATTACATTGCTAAATTCAAAATTTTTCATGAAACTGCAGCCTGCATTTTTAGTGTGTTGAATCCGATGGACAACAGCACACCTTTGCTCAATAGATTTTAAAGGTGCTATATAATGGAAAGTTATACATTAAACTTAATAATTAATTAATGGTACATTGCACTACCTTGGTCTGAAAAGTACTAGCCATGAGGAAATGAAATTTCTATCCTTCTTAGTGTTCATTATTTTTACTATCAGTTTAAGCAAAGGTGCACTGAGCTGTGCAGCAGTAGGACTTAATAGATGGCCAGTCAGTTGAACCTGACAGCATTGCCAAACCTCCAATTATAAACACAGCAACAAGACAAAATATATATATATATATATACAGTATATTTTTTATATATGTTATTTTTTATATCCTGCATCCAAGATATGCATGCTATTAAAATGATTTTTATTGAAGATGCCAAGATACTCCCCATTCATGCATTACATTACATTACAGTTACAACTCTCTGATCGACTTTGGCCATCTCCACTCCCTTCTTATAGACAATGAAGGGAACTTTGTTATTGTCATCCCTGTTAAGGAATCCAAGCATGGCATCATAACTTCCAGATCTCAATGCCAAAAGGCAGGATTCAACCAGGTTTTGTCAAAATGGGGCCAGTAGTTGCTCAGAAATCACATGTGACTAACAGAAACCATAGACCACATCCTCCAACACAAGAACTAAACCCAAGACCTAAACTAAAATCAGCATTTCTGAACTGAACTAAAAATGAATAAATAAAAGGAACTATATTTTTGGCTGCTTTCAAAGTAACCCTCTTGTACAGCCTGTTACCCCAAAATATCCCCCAACTGACAGGAATCAAGTGAGATTAGAGAACAAAGGAAACATGGGGCATAGATGTGATCTGTGTTCAGGGTTGGGTTAGTTATTTTTTTAAATGATATACATTACAGACGATTAATCACCTGCTTCAAATTGTAATCAGTAATGTAATCTATAACTCAAGATCAGAAATGTAATCTGATCATTTTCAGTTACTTTTCAATTATTTTGCCTTCTACATTGATTTAATATGAAGAAAAATACAATTTATTCCAGTTTAGACAATGTAGTTTGAATGGCTTTTCAATGTACAACCATGACGTGGCGGACTGGGTAGGGGGAGGAGTGGGTAAGGCGTAGGCTGGAGCCGAGCCTTTTTAACCTGGGTGTGACTGTGTGAGAGGGAGCGGTTGCATCAGTATGAGAGGCTGATGGAGTGCATGAGCCGGCAGGAGATCGAGAGAATCCGGTCGGCTGTAGGGAGAACGAGACCAGCAGCAGCGTGTCTAGCCCTGATACAGGACCCTTTGGGAGTCTCTCATCATATGGCTGTTTACCTCTCCCATAGAAAGACTCTCAAAGGGTCCTGTATCAGGGTTACAGCGTGACCAGCAGGTGACCGAACTAAGGTCCGGGGCTGGCCTGCCGGGACGGAAGGGAGGTGCGCAAACCGGGAGAGACAGAGTGGGAAAGCAGCCGTCACCAGCAAGCCTGGAAGAGCTGCCCAGTCAGGGTTGGAGCGGGACGCTCCGGGAAGGCTGGCAGACTGGCAGCTTTGGTGCTCCGCGGCTGACCTGCCGGGACAGAGGGAGGTGCCAGCCAAGGGAGACGGCGCTGAACACCTGCCGTAGACACCGGGTCATATTTATGATTGCTGACTGCAAATAAAGCGGCCTGTTGGCCCATTAACTCTACCCTCTTGCCTTTGTCTCCGTCTACCGCGGCCCCGGGTGTAGCAAGCCTTGCTACAATGTGACCCATTAAACGTGTGGCAGACTGCCCTGCCACACTATAGAAACTACACTATAGAAAATGATTTCATTCCCCAGCTGACGACAGCCAGTCAGCCATCTTGCCCCAGCTGAGGGAAGTTGATTGTCACACAAAAGACTTAAGAGTGGATTCCAGAGAGCAGCCAGGCAGGGAGGCTTCTCAAGGGCCTCCTGACAAATTAGATTTTTGACAACAAGTTCTAGTTTTATTTAAGGATTCAATTAAGTGTCAATTTTAAATCCTGCGTACTGTGATCTGTGCCAGGAGTGGAGTCAAAACTTCATTCATTAATTTCACTAGAATATTTCCTTCTATGGAGACTGCCTATTGTAAAGGTTCTTGGTCAGATCATTAAGACTTGTGTTTTAAATGAAAATATTATCACTTATTCATGATGGCAATAAAATAGATTGACCTGAAGAACTTGTCCTGCAGGGTTTGACTCTTACTGGGTCCGGCAAGTGGAGTGGAAGTACACTAGGTAGATTTTAATTGAGTGCTTAGAAAGTATTGTGTAATATCTGCACACACAGGAATGACTGACTAATCGTCTTTCTTTTTCTCGACATTTTTACCAAATTTAGGCATCAGCCTGTCCTAAGCTCCTGACATGTCCCTGAAGCAGAATGTACAGATGTTATTAAGCTGCAGCTGCTTCTCATAAATATCATCCACTACAGAGACTCTGAGACAATCACTCACCCCTAGGAACCCAGAGGACAGAGAAATAAAGAGATGCTTGAGTGCTGGAAAGGCCACATAGCATCGTTTTAATTCTCATAGGTAAAATGTAATAACCTTTTCTTGTCTCTAAGCTCCCTTCCCTTCTCCCCTCTCTCTATCTCTCTTCCTCTTAAAACAGCTGACAGATATTGAGCCACAGGTATGCGTTCTCGCTCATAGGAAAATACACAACATTCACAGCTAGTATAAATGTTTATTCAACACATTAACAGATCAGTGAATAGTAACTGTTGATCTGGATCAGTGACATAAACAGAGCCTTGTAACTGACAGAGTGCAGCTCTAGTCGCAATACGTAATATCCAGATGTTGCATGCCACTGCCTGGTACAAGTTCAACATGTAAAAGTCAAGCTCAGCTAACTTTTTAACCTTGATCTTCATGTGTTTAGTGGTGAAAGGAGTGAGGCTTGCACTACTACCACCATCCACCATTGAGCCATACAGCCCAACTCTTAAGTCAAAGGACATTAGATTGAGAGAGAAAATGATCTTCCTGATGATCTTGTTATTTCTGAGTATGATCAGTGTGTAGTAGCTTGCTCCTTTGCTACTTTTAATATTTATTTTATATATACTTTTAATATTTGCTGTAACTATAAAACAAAACCGTGTGGAAAGAGCTTCATTATGATTCACATAATGGTGTGGAAAACAAAAAATGAATTTGAAACCAGTATCACCATTGTGGTATCTGTGCTTATAGAGTTTCAGCTCTCCTGCCATACAGTGAAACATTGTGGTGAACGTATAAATGAGAGGGTATTTGGGGATTTTTTCTGTCGTGCAGAAGTATTCGCATTTGTATCAGGTCTGTACCGAAACAGCCTGCAGTTCCTCCCCGCCCCTGAATTCTACTTCCTCTATGCACATGTGCAAAACCACTCTCCTCCTACGTATGTCTTCCCCAAGTACTTTATCTCTTTCTCTCTCCCCGTCCCTGGTTGTCTGGTTTTCTCTTGGCTTGCTGACGCTTAGACTGTGAGGCAATATAAAAACCACATGCTGTCTGTAGTTCTCGTACTGGCTGAGAATTCTCCTGTATAGTAATCATTTGATTTTAATCATCATGTGGAGCTGTACTGGCTTGGTTCTGTCAGTCAGGTTCTGAAGATTCTCGTCTGAAGTTCATCTTCTGGCTTTCTGGATGGAGAGAGATTGAGACACTTCTGGAATGTGTCTGAAGTTCTTCACCCACTTTGGACAACCGTCAATCACATTCAAGACACACCCCTTCCCAAAAATAACAGGTGAGGGCATATCAGTAACAGTTCTGGTAGTGTGAAAATTGTATTACGTTAAAAAAAAAAAAAAAAAAAAGCCTCAAGTACTTATAAAAAAAATATTGAATGTAACGATGAAAAGGTTAAAAGGGGAAGTTTCCTGAATGTTACAGAAGTCAGGTTTTAATATGATTATATTTAATATATGTCTAATGTCTATATGTCTACATGACAGCTCAGTTGGTAGAGCATGAGACTCTCAGTCTCAGGGTCGTGACGTCAATCCCCACGTAGTGTAAAAACTGTAACCTGTAAGTTGCTGTGGATAAAAGTGTCTGCTAAATGACTGTAATGTAATACCTTTAAGTTGATCAGACCAAATTTTCTTCTCTAGTCTTTCTTTTGTCCCAAGTGGCTTGCTGTCAAGGGTAAGATGGCTTGCCTGAGGCTGTGTAAGTCAGTCTTGCAAAGATAATTAGGCTAGAAATGTTTTGGAGTGGCTGTGGCCACTGTGATTCTCAGCAGGCTTGAATGTTTTCAGCAGTATCCCCACTGGTGGTCTCCACAACAGGCTAGAGAATGCAGCTTGTAGTAAATACAGTGGAAATTCACAAAAATTCACAGGAAGCCTATGACACTATTGAAACTCGGTAGGGAGTGAGCACAGTAGAAACTTAAATCTTTCTATTTACACTTGTGGTTAATGGAAACATCAACGTCATTTGACTCATGAATAAACACGTGAAAGAACGAAACCTCTGGCAGGAAAAAAAACAAATTGACTGTCAAAAGCAGAGGAAGCAGAATATGGCTTTTATAGATGGTTCATAGTTATATTGTTAGTAAGAGGGGAAGACCAATCTGCAATTAGTCATACTAGCCAGACTGATGACAAACCAACAGTCTATGAATACAACATTATGAAATGTATCATTTTCCCCTACAGGCTGTTTTTAATGGACAAGTTTGTATAGCTGTCCAACCCACATCATTTGAAAACTTTGAAAAATCCATTAAAAATCACACACACACACACACACACACACACACGCACATCATTATTCACTTGAGGAGGGTATGCTCTAAATGGCTTCTCCATTATTGAATTTGGATGGGATAGCCTATCACTGCCCAGACGTTAATGCCATTAGATGTTTCCTGCTCCATCAACAGACCACAGCCAACCCTGAGTAACACAACAAAACAGAAAAGAAACAAATATCAAAGAATCTCATTGAGATAGAGAAAAATAGACTTAGAGATACAGAATGCACGTTTAATTTCCTGTTATGGAAAACAGGAGATAGAAACAAAGCCAATAAAAATAATTGTCTGAAAAAAACTAAAAAGCTGTTCAGGGCACTCTTCATTTTACATAAACGGAAATTATGATCATATTTAGCCTTTGCAGGAAATGATTTAGGGGATCTACATTAAAGATAAACAAGCAACTTTATTAGTGTCCATATGGCACAGAATTTGATCTCTCAATTTAATTTGTGGTGCCATTTAGCTGTGTTGCAGTCTCTCTTAGCCTACAGCCATATTTGCCGTTTCGTCCCCCTGATCAGTTTACACTAGAAGTGAACAGATTAATATCCAGGATATATCTGTCTAGCAGACAGGTGTCACACCCACTGCTCTACGATGGATTGCTCTAACCATGCATCTACACTTTGAATCATGGAAGAAATTGATGTGATAAATCCATATAATGTGTGAAGTTCTCATTACTCATTCTCCAAATTGCACCACAGTAATCATCTTAATCCCACTTCTCCCAGGGAGCTATCTGATTCGCCCAGCTTTGACGATGGCTGTTATACACTAAATTTGGCCTCTGAGTCAGTCTTTGCGAGAATACATTTAAATTAGTATTAAATGATTGCGTCTGCCAGTGGGTTGTTTTGTCCCCACAGAATCACAAACTCATATTGCACAGACAAGTTAGGCTTAGGTTATACGAAGCATCGATTACAGCAAAATGCAAATGCTCACTTTGTGACTGATAGTCTGTGCTGCCCCTGCCTGCCACTCCATTTAGACCATGCAGTGCAATAACTGTGAACTGTGAATTAAATGAAAGCAGAATTAACATCAAATAATTTAATCAGCAAAGGGATGGAAGCAAAATTTTCCACATGAAATTTATCTCAAAATAAGGCATTGGCTCCCTGATGCTTTCAGTTTCCATAAAAACAGGACAGAACAGCTACTGCATTGCATTTAGACACAAATGCAGCCATGAATGGATGACATGTTTTTTTTCCAAACAGAGCAGTTGAGACAATAAAATCTCTAAAGAGATTTTGGTCGTCTTTATCCCTATTAGACCCATGGGTGCACATGGTATCCTTCAGGGAGCATGACTAAGCCTAAGACTTCAATTCCCTGCCCAAAAGCCACTATTGCACTCAAACTAGTTTCAGAGAAGAAGGCTGAATGATTTCATCTCTTGAACTTACTGAACCATGAAATAGAATGGGGGACGCAACAAGTATGATATTTTGGGTTATGGGATGAGTTATGGGATGAGTAAGTGCATCTCACTTCTGTCAGTTTTAGTTTGAGCCAATTGATACAAAATGTCAAACTACTTCTTTTATGCTTGCAGGTGAACTTCTTTAACTGGACTATAACTGAGAAAGTGCCAAACAAATCTGGAGCAACAATGAACTTCACAAACACAACACCTCAGATTAACTCAACTAATGCAATATGTGTGAACATTGAAGTTAGCTACATCAGTGACTTCCTGATGTCAGTGTACATCCTGGCTTTTATCTTTGGTTTGACCTTCAATGTCCTGACTTTGGGCCCCATCTTCCAGCAAGTGCGGAGCCAAAATGTTCTGGGTATCTTCCTCCTTAACCTATTCCTCTCCGACCTGCTCTTCATCCTCACCATGCCCCTTTGGATCAATTACTACCGCCAGGACCACCACTGGATGTTAGGTCCTGTCTCTTGCAGCATAGCCGGCTTCTTCTACTACTCCAACATGTACATCAGCATCTTCCTGCTCTGCTGCATCTCAGTAGACCGCTGCCTGGTGGTCACCTTCCCACTCCGCTCCAAGAGTTACCGTACCTCACGCTACGCCTGGACACAGTGCATCTCTGTCTATGTTGTGGTGATAACGTTGCACATCCTGGTGCTGGTCAATGACAATCTGAAGGACGCCCATGATGAGAAGAATAACAATGACCGTTGTTATGAGACCTACCCCATGGAGGGGCCGATTGCCTTGTTCAACCTGCTGAGAGTGGGGTTCGGCTTCCTGCTGCCCCTGCTGGTGCTGGGGGTGAGCTACTGGAGGGTGCTGGCCACTGTGGGCCAGAGCCCCGGCCTGAATGCCCAGGCTAAGAGGAAGGTCCGCCTTCTCTCCTTTGGGGTTATTGGTATCTTTTCCATCTGCTTTGCTCCATACCACATCCTCCTACTAGCACGTTCACTAGCCTTCTACCTCAGCAAGAACGTAGATCCCCAAGGCAGTTACTGCCAATTTGAACAAACCATGCACTTCTACTTTTCATGCACGCTGGCTCTGTCCAGTCTGAACTGTGTGGTGGACCCTGTGCTGTATGTGCTGGTCAGTAATGGAGTCCGAGAGGAGGTGAGACTGTGTTGGAGGAGACATAAAAGGACACAGACAGAGCAGGGCTGTCCTTTGACTGCATACAACAGAAGGACCCAGAATACAAACTTGATATGAACAGCAAGTTGTATGTGTGTGTACGCGCACACCTATGTATGCATGTGTGTGTGTGTGTGCATGTATATGTATGCATGCTCATGCATAGCTGTTTACAATCATGTCTTCATCTCCAGACTGTGAGTGAGTGATGGTATTATTTACATGCTTTTATCAACCCAATCAGGTAGCCGCTAATCTTTCGAGAGAACCAGGCTGCTGCATATTCTGTTTTTTTCTCTCAAATGTAGCACTGTGAAGAGGCTGGGGTTGTAACATGCATCTCAGAGCTCTTTAATTGCACTGTTGTCCCTGGTTCTTCTCTCCTGTGGATGGAATCTTCAAGGGGAGCCTCTTCTGGTTCTGGTTGGACACTGCTGGAGTTGAAGAGCCCTTGTGTTTTCCCTCAGATCTATACACCGCTATTGTAATTGTGATTGTGATTGTGTGACCCTGATATGACTATTAGTGCATGACAAAGTGCACCCATTATTTTGCATGACTATGTTGTCAGTATTTGACACATCCTGTGAAACGTGTTGAATGTAAATCCAAATAAACCAATAATTTGAACAGTTTTTGAAAATCTCTGGGGACTATTTTCGATTTTGTATTGACCTATTGTGTTGACACTTCCAGTGAAACCGAGGGACTGGGAAATAATATACCCCAACATTAATTCAGGCACTTAGTCACTACGTCTTTGCACGCTTGTGCAGCTGTGTGCTGTGTGTCTTTCTTTCTTACTGTACTTTGGGCCAAGACAAATATTGAAAATACATAGTAAAGGAGGTTTTTGCATGATGATGATGGCTGATGTTCACCAGTATATAAGAGAAGAGGAATAACATGTATATGTGTAGATGCTATTCTTGTTATTGAGAAAAGGCTGTGGTCCTTGTGAATAAGAGCTTGTGTTTTATTGATGAAGGAAACTTAAAAGAGCTAACTGTCCACCAGCACAGTAAATCAAGCTGGTGGGCTGGGTCTCCGTGCATCCGGTACCGGCCAGTTATAACTGATTGGCCAACTGCAGCTGGAAACCCTTTTTAAAGGTCCATTGCTCTCTGTCCTCTGTTCTCCTTCGTCTCGACTGCACTGCCAAGCAGCTATAATTAGCCGGTACCGGATGCAGGGAGAACCAGCCCACCAGTTCAATTCTCTCCTGCCTCGAGCCCACACCTCAACCACACCCCCCCAGTCTGTCACACTCTGTTCCACTAATAAGTCCAGGTTGCTAAACAGAAAGACCGGACCACACCAGAGGTCCAAAGCTGGGATGGTGCACTCCAGCTTTCCTACCTCTCCTTTCTCTGCTCTGCTGTGAGCTCACTTCACTAGCATGGTGACTGACTTGGAATCATTTAGTCCTTTATGATTGTGTGTGTGTGTGTGTGTACTACTGTAAGTACTACCATATCTTCTCTGTTTGAGTGTATATAGCCTTCCTCTCTCTCTTTCTCTTTTTATTTCCCTTTCACTCTCTTTCCCATTTAATCCCCCCGATTCAGACACAGTACAGTCTGCTGTTAGTCAACCCTTGTTTCCAGAATTGCTTGTTATCGCCTGTGGCAATCATTTTTGGGACCTTTTCAATCATAGCGCAAAGGGAGAATAGATAGATAGATAGATAGAAAGAGGAGGGAGAGAGAAAGAGAAAGAGAGCAAGAGAGAGAGAGAATTGATAACATTAGGGCTCTTGTTACTTTGTTGAATGTTTGGTCCATTATTCATACAGAGGCTTTCTTAGGCATCAATATTGTACTTGCAGTGCACATCAATATGCTACCAGCTGAGTACTTGGCTTATACAACCCTGAGACTGTTAAAGCTCATACGGTCCGTCCTTTATTATAAGGGCTTTATAATGCTGACCTTGTGACTCAGAGACAATATATGGCACACAGACGCCATTGCTGCTCAGGGTTAAATTCATAAAAAAAAAACAGGAATGGTAAAGATTTATCTGTCACATCAGATTCTGAGTTTTAATCAGGTCAGGAGATAGCCTGTTTAAGAGAGGGAAAGAAAGAAAAACAATATGTACATTCACATGCATTCACTAAAACCTTTAAAATAGAAAAATCTACAAAAATTTCCTTTCCCTCACTTGTATTACCTCACCTTACAAATACTCTTCCTAGTCACAGCCGTGGGCAATTTGAAGCAGCATTAACTGAAAAAGTTTGAATTTATATTTTGAATTTTTTAATCTGCACTCATGTTTAAAGATGAAATGACTTCAGGCTACAGTCCATCATCGTGATATTAGATAGACCTAGATATTACAGATCCATTTTCTCCAGACTCAAATTTAATGAGGTAGCTTCGGCAGTAGCCAGACTCCTGTGGAAATCAACTTTATTGATTAGATATTTTGACTCATAGACACGCAATGCAGGGTTGGTTTAATGCATTAATGATTTGCGCTTCTTAGACTAAAGTTATTTTAGTTTTGCATAGAAAATTGTGAGACAAAACAGCACTCAACAGAGAATTGTGTTTTTACTATAATGAGCAATCACCTCTAACTGGACTGCTGAATACATCCCTGCTGTTTTCTGTCTTTGTTATTTAAGTGTATGTATTCAATGACACATCAAAAGATCTTAACAATTAAGAGTCAACTTCAGCACTTAGCCAACACCTAGTACTTTCCTGAACCACAAAACCTCAAGTGGTTTATGATTAGATTTGACTGTAAATTACCAACACAAGATGCAGTACATTTTTATTTTATTTTCATTTTCTCTTGCAAATACACTCATGCAGGCTGCAACAGCTATAGTATAGTCTTTTACTGGAGACACTTCACTAAAATGTACACTTTCAATTTTCGTACCTATGTTTTGTATGTTTTGTATGGATTAAATCATATGTTTTAAGCTATGCCAAAGGAGTCGGTGTCCTAAGCATGCTAATGGTAACCTTACATGGATAGAGTGTATGTTTTGTGTGCACACATGTTCATGCCTGGATGCACACATAATCTCCTTGATACATGATGTAATCATTTTCAGGCCATCATTTAGAATGCGTAATTACAGTCTTCAAGTAATTTCGTGGCCTGCCATGACGTCTCTTTAGCAGAAATGGGTGGTGGAACACAGTAGAGGGGAGCGTCAATACAAATCAGGTGGCACAGTACAAATTTGGTATCAGAAATTACAATTGCACCTCTGCCTAGGCAGCGCTGGTGTTGTGTGCTATTTTCGTGACTTAAGTTGGTGAAGGCGCACGTGCACATAGACCTCTCTAAGATCACATAAACCGCTTTTATGTATGTTATGTTTGCCTATAACCAGTAGCCACATTTATAGTACTTAAAAATGTAAGGCAGAGCCATGTGAACATTATACTCTGGTTCTGGTTCTGATTATACATTTCTTGAACTGTGGTCAAGTTGTGAATGTGTCTAGCTGATCCTGTCAAGTGGAAGTAGAAGGACATTGCAGTCTGTACTGGGCTAGAAGGGGTGACTCATTATCTGTCATCTACATCCGCTAATAGAATATATGAGGGCCTAACAAACAGGCATTGAAACAAATGGTAATCTCACTTCGAAAGGGTTGACATTGTACGTCACATTGTAGCATTGGAGGGAGGGGAAATTCACTTTAAAAAACAACTAACCTTTTTTATACTAAACACAACTGCAGGTCTTGCAGACACTCTCAGAACCACATCAGGGCAAAAATTAAATTGAGTAGATTTGAAGCCACAGTCTCAAGGTTCACTTAGAGGAAAAAAAGGCAGCGTGTCCCCGCTTCCCAGAAACAGACAGCAAAGTAATCTCATTGTTAAAAGGTGATGGTTGGCAACAGCAACATGTGGCCTGGCAGCAGCAGAGTGGTGATTATGTGTGACTTCAGTTGTTCATGCTCTGAATATTAAGTTGATGATTGTCAGCCTTGTATTCTACACATTGGGTTAGCAGAATTTGGTCTAAATCAAATTTTACCAACAGAAGTTTGAAGACAACATATTAGCAGCAGGTGCACTTGCTTACTATTATACATGTTCATCTTATATTCAACTTACTCACCCATGTCCACACATATAGCACATACACCAGCATGCGTGCACAAACACACACTTGTGTATACGTGTATACACAAAGTTAGAGTGTGGAACCAACCCATATAGTGGCAGAAAGAACTAAAGTATAATACAACTAAAACATAAGTGGCATCAGTTAGAACAGTGACGCAGCATGGAGGAAAGACAGAGAGAAGTAAAAACCCAAATAAGAAATTTAGCAGAGAGAGTTATGACAAAATAAAAGAGGGATCGCATTGTGTCTTTGGACAGCTCCTCTAGTTCCGGCAACTATTGCACGCCCGACTGTGCTGGTAGGGGGATTCCTCTCTGAGTAGCCCCTCCCAAGCTTTCTTCCATTTTTCCCTAAAAGGTTTTGTGGGAGTTTTTCCTTGTCCTCTGTGAGGGTCCAAGGCTGGGGGATGTTGTGTACTAACTATTTACTGTTTTCACACTTTGGGCGCTGTGAAGCCCTTTGAGACTGTAATGGTGATTAAGGGCTATACAAATAAAATGTGATTTGATTTGATTCCTCTATAATCCTTGTGTAGTGAGAAGAGTTCATGTCTGAAGTCAGATGTTTACTGCATCACTGCAACCCAGCCCTCATTCCAGCTTCAGTTCCAGCCCCCAGCACCAATCATGTCAGCTACTGAGCCACTCAGCCTGAGGCCATGGTTGTTTTTATTCCCTTGGCCCTGTTTAAGCTGCAGGATCTGCTCATTGTCTACGTCAGTAGCTTTGCCGACGTCCAAGACATAAATAGGGATCCCAAGGGATGACCTCATCTTCATCTTCACTACACAGAACTACAATGTCATCTGGATTTGTCAAAGCATTTTTCAAATCACTTCATCCATTTGTCCACATCTTCACTTGTTCATCCTAGGTGGCCCTACTTAGCACTGCCTCCAGTGAAACTGCACAAGAAAGGTCCAAATTCCTTGATGTCCGACCTCAGCTGCTGAAGGAAGATAGAGAAATCTGTTGTTGTTGTCTGTTGATGTTGGCTTTTTTTTTGGTGGAGCCAGGGTTAGGGCATGGGTCTGCATGTCAGGAGCTGTGGATCTAGACCCAGGCTAAAGCAGGTGGCTGTGTTATGGCAGGAGCAGTGGGAGCTCAGCCCCTTGATGTTGCCCTCTCCACCACCCCGCCCCGACGACTGCGACAGGGACAGAGGTAGCCCTTCAGGTGCATGCGGACCTTGCTGTGCAGTGAGGCGTAGATAAAAGGGTTGTAACAGGCAGAGCTCATAGCCACTAAGTGACAGCAGACTTGTAAGACGTTTACGTAGCGCTTCCCTATGATGTGGAAGTCTGGGTCTAGGTCCAGCAGCAGGTTCAGCACCTACATAGTGACATTGGAACACTCATATTTGCATACAATATGTACTGAGGTCTTGAAAATACACATAAATAAAAAATATTTCAGAAATTGCAAACCAAAATATAATCAAACCATAATTCATCCATGTAGTAACTTAGTTTTTATACTTGATGTATTCTTACTGAAAACCAGATTTGCTCATCTCTACTGCAATAAAACACAAGGCCTTACATTAATAAGATGATGAAATCTAACCTCTTAGCATGTGCATGGCTCATTATGGCCATAATGTAGGATTTGTATGCACAAGTGGATGTGCAATTGTTTCTGTGGTTCATGAGTGTATATCATTTAATTATTCCATGGACAGTTAAGGCTTCACACTTTTGTCCAGTTTATATGTCAATATATGCCTAGAAGACAATAATAGAAGACTATAATCCTTATCTCCCTCCCCATCCTAGCTACCAAAGTCTCTACTCAATAAACATTGAGTCGGTTAGGTAAGCAGTAAGAGACCAGACTGGTCCAACTAAGAATGGCTTGAAGTTTGACTTTATTTTGGATCTAACATAAGCTCACATAAGCTTGACCCACCTGCAGGGGTAGCCAACAGAGGGCGAAGGCCAATACAGAGGCCACCAGCAGGGAGAAGGTCTTCTTCCTCCTTTGGCTCCAGCGCTGCTGGCTGTGGGATGTCTCCCCAGGCAATGCATGGCGTTTTAGGCTGACAGTGATCGCACAGTAGGATACGCTGACTGACAGCAGCGGGATCATATAGGAGGCTATGAGAATGAAGCAGGAGTAGAGCAGTCGCAGATGGCCACTATTAGGCCAGAATTCCTCACACACTACCAGGTCAATGCCGCTGGGGCGCAGGTCCAGAAATCTTGTGTAAAGGGAGGGAGGGGCAGCCAGGGCCAGAGATAAAAACCAGACACCCAGAGCCACTGCACCACAACCCCACACTGAGATCCTCCTCCGTACTGGATGAGCTGAGACAACCAACAAAATAAGATACAGACATAGCCTATGTAAAAGCGCTTCAAAATATTTTGCATGATGAGTATTATGCATATAAAAATAGAATATATATAGAATAAAACCATTTATCATAGAATAAATAGACAATCATTTTAATTGAGATCACGTCTTTCTCCTACCTATGACAATGTAGCGGTCCACTGCAATGGCAGTAAGGGAAAGCACTGATGCAAAGACTGTGGCACATTGCAGCAGGGGGACCAGGTGGCAGAGGGGCCTTCCAAAAGCCCAGCCGTGGCTGTCGAAGGCATAAGATGCTGTCAGTGGCACACAACTCAGACACATCAACAGGTCACCAGCAGCTAGGTTACCAATAAAAAAGTTGGTGGCATTGTGGAGCTTTTTGTCAGCCAAGATGCAGGCCAGCAGGAAGGAGTTGCCGACACCAGCCACGGCCACTAAAAGGCAGTAGAGAGGCAAGAAGAGAGGCTTGAAACGTAGAAGAAGCTCCATGCCTGAAAACATGTCTAGGGGGTCGCTGTGGTTGAGTTCTTGACTTTCGATGCCTTCTAGTCTTGGTTCATGGCTGATGTTAGTGGGCCCACGGAAATCCTCAACCATGAAGATATCCATCTCAGATCTCTCTGCATACACACCCCGCCTATCATAAAAATGAGCATGACAAGCAACAAACAATAGGAGAAGTTACATCCAGGTAATCATCACCACACATGGGATTTCTATGGAACAGGACAGATCAATCAACATTTGTGCACATGTGAAATCAATAAAAAAAAAATGTATGTCATCAAGCTGTGTAAGCTGCAGATGCTCTACTGACAATAAATTGTGTAATATTTGATTTTTAATATTTGATTAGATATTTTAATCACTGTTAACAGTTGTAGGCAGTTTGTTGTAATTTTCCAAGAGATTCTTAATGAAAATATAAATCGGTGTGACATGACAGAGAAAATGGGATTATTCTCTTTTGTTTCTGACTTTGAAGACAGAGGTTCATTAATACTGACAGGTAGGCCCACTATGTGTTCGGCCAAGATGCCAGGACCCAGAGAGCGCCATGAGTGAAAGAGCAAAGGTTAAGTTTTGGCAAGAACGATGGGCCTCATTTACGAAGTGTGCGTAAAATCGGATTTGATTTCTATGAATGTTTCTACTAACGTTCTTCTAAATGTTTGTCCCCCTTACCTCCCCTGTCCACCCTTATTGGCACCCTTTATGTAAACTACTGAAATAATTGGAAATTGAACTTGGAACTTTCCGTCTTCACACATTCATCAAAGAAAGTACTTTGGCGATACTGCGTCCAATACAGAGCATTTAGTCAAACTTTTTTAACTGTAAGACGTAATTTACAGTTTGGAGTGCCCACAATGTTTTCTATGTTGGTCAAACAAAGAAACACCTACAGGATCAGTTGGCAGAACATAAATATGCCATTAAGGTAGGCAATGAGGATTACTCTATGGCCAGGCCTTATAAGACTCTGCACCAAAGTAACCCATCCACCCATCAAACTAGGCATTGACCACATTCCTCCATTGGTGTGAAAAAGCCAGCAGAACCAGCATGAAAGCTACTGGATTTTTAAATTGCAGGCAACCAGGTATCCTGGATTAAATGAAGACTTGGATTCCACTCCATTTCTTTAAAGACAAATATATTTTTGGACATCTTATTATCATTTTTAAATTTTGAAACCATAAAATAATTTTTATTCTCATTGTTTGATCATGTGGTGTTGTAAATTGATAGATGAATGTGTGAAGACCGGAAGTTGTTTCAATTTCCAATTATTGTGCATTATCTGTATAAAATGCAAGGGTGTCAATCAATCAGAACTGTACACATTTAACTAACGTGCATGACATGGGCTCAGTCGCAGACGCTTGTGATACACAGTGGGCAGCCTCATTTAAAAGTAGGGGTGGTCTGCTTTTGCTATTACCAAAAGATTGACATCTAGTTCATCAAATCTTTCCTTTAGGGGATATAACAAGATGGATCCACTCCCTTGATTCAATATGTGTACGGTCTCTCTAATGTGGTCTCTCTCCACATTAGCGCTGTACTCCCGGTGGCACTGCATGTCTTTAGTTTCAAATTTGGTATGCACGTGTATATAAAAAAACAGCAGGAATATGTTTTCTGATCCCATCTGGTTCGAAGTTGTCCATTTTAGGTGATGCCTTGGAGAAACGCCACCCTTGCCTGGTAACGCCGTTGCCATGGTCCTTGTGGAAGCCATACAGACCCAGCAGTTAATTTCTGAGGCGTGATTAGAATTGAGAACCCTCAAAATGCAAAACAGGAAGGAGGATTGATGCTCTCTCGCTCTTTTTCTCTCTGTCTTGTTTGCTTGCTTTTCTTTTTTACATTTTCTCCTTATATCGCTCCCTCATTCTTTCGTTTCATATCCTTCTATTTGTACCCTCAATTTCTTTTTTGCTCTCTCCCTGACTCCACTGCCAGTTCTAACCTTTCCTGATCAGTCTTGCATTGCTATAACTCCAAGTCTCAGGACACACTCAAAAGAGAGCTGGTGGCAGAGGCTAGACAAATATGAACCAGAAATACCAGCATCCCAAGTTAATACGAGGTCCCAGCTTTTCTCAGTTTGAATTGCAACAGAAACAGAGTTTTGATGGCATCGATGGCACTGGTTTCATGTTTTCACAGAAAGAAAATTCAGTTAGTAGACTATATAGGTTCAGTTTACAATGTGCACTTGTCACTTCATAGATCTCCCAAAAACCATTACTTGCTATATAGTAAAAATTGAGATGGTAGCATATGAAACAGAATGAGATGAAAGTCTGGAACCTGATACAATGAGTGCTGTCTATCAGTATACTACAAGTTCACTTTGAAGTGAGAATGTGTTTCCCTTTCTACAGGGATAATAGTCTTCTACTTGGTGAATGTCATTCTCTGTTGCAGACCCTCTCATCAAGAGAGGTCAGAGCTATTCTGATCTACCAAGGAGCAACCCAACCCATTAATAAATGACAATAAGAAATGTACACACACACACACACACACACACACACACACATTGTGTATGTTGTATTTGAACAGGTATGTTGAAAGTTATACATTTTATTTTATTCACAATTTCATAATTCACTACGCAAATACAAGCCGGTACACAAAACAGACACATAGCAAAGGGAAGATCTCTCTTGTACAGTATGATACTTGTAAATGTAATGGTTATTGATTGCAAAAAAGACCCACTCATTAAACAAACTGATGTGTATGTTAGGCTATATATTAATTTCTTCTTTTCATTCATAAGCGATAGAAACACAAATTTATTAGAAAAAAAATGTTGGTTGTGTGTGTATGTGTGCACATGCGTACGTGCTTGCATTTCTGTGCATATGAATGTATGCAATGAATTGAGATAGTGTATCCTACCTGTGCTGATCTTTGAAATGTGAGATATTGAGAATATCCTGTCTGGTGGCTCTTCTGTTCTGCAAATCAGCTTCTTTTCTCGTCCTTTCTTTGTCTTTTTTATTTTTCTTTACTCTTCTTCTTTCTTTCTAGTTACAGACGTCAAATCGCTGGTTAGGAGTGCTCAGTCGCACCTTTATACAGTAGTCTGCAACGATATGAAGTCAGGCAAGGTGTCAGTGTTCTCTCACTCAGCGGTGAGAGAGAGTGATAGAGCGAAAAATAGAGAAATGGAGAGAGGGACCCACATAACCTCTCTCTCAAATCCTCATGAACTGTGTCCCCTCCTTTCTTTTCTAGAATGCCCTCCCACCCATTCTCCTTTATTTTTTCCCTGCATCAACACACATTCACGTATCTCACACACACACACACACACATACACATACACAGATACAAACACACCTCTGCATGTATCCTTCACAATGTGCTGTGAGGGTCTGGTCTCCAACCTATTATTTGCCCTCAGGGGAGAAGGCTCTACTCTACTCTTCTGCATTTATGCTGTATAACAGCCTTCAGTGCCTTTTGAATTCTCCTTTACCTCCTTCATGTTGAAGCATGAGTAACCATGTGAAAAAGTAAGTAATTATCTTTGTTTCCCTTTCCAGGGTAAGGAAGAAGATGAAAACAACCATTTGCTAAATAAGAAAGAAATGATTTTCCCTGTTCTCTCCAGGATAAGGGATAAGATTAAAACAACCATTGATAAATAAGAAATTATCTTTGCTGCCCATTCCATCCAATAGGCCCTGAACACAGAATCTATAAACAGAGGCTAAGAAATGCACACAGACACACACTCACATTGTTCATACAATACTCTTACTGGTCATTCATCTTTCTTAGTGAGGGTTTGATTCTATCTAAACCAGACAGCACTTACAATGCCCCATGCTGCCACTCTTCAATATATCTGAGTATTGCAATGGCCTTTCAGAAGAGAACCAGTCGCAAATTGACAGCACTTACAAATGCAGTACCAAGTAATGTAAAGTCTGTGCCTTTCTCCTCTCCTTTCATCCTTTATCTCTCGGCCTGGTGAAGGCTGTTCCTTGTCCCAGTTGTTTAAAGTGTGATGAGGAAAAATCACTTTACCACAAAAACCAAGTCCAAGTGTATCACAAATCAATTGGGAGACCACTTCAATACAAAATGGACCACTCAATAGTGTACACTATACCCTGCCTGACAGTCACTCATGAGAGAGTCACAATAAATTGAAGAGGGCAGTAGATATAGATTACTATATTTTAGAGGAATTCTCAACAGCAGGGCTTTTGTTAGGTTTGAAAGAAAATTGACTGTTGATTGTTTTTATGGCCACTGTGTGAAGCTTGCAAAGACAAGGAGATGGAAAAGGCATTCAGGTATTGAGGTGTAGCTCTGCTTGTATTTAAGCTCGTTATCACGTGTCTGTGTAATTGGCTGTCTATCAAGTTCATCCTCTGGCAGTATATTAATGGACTGAGATTGTGTATTTATCTTTTTACATACTGTGGATATATTTGTGTCTATATGCTAAACATTACATGTCTTTGTGGTGATTTTGGCCTGAGATCAAGTAGAAAGATAGATTCTACTTCTGCTTCTACTTCTAATATTCCTTGTCACCATTTCAAGCTTGGACGCCACCCTCATCATCATCACTCCGGGAAGAGGGGGTGAGCAACACGCTGAGGCTGAAAAATTCCTGACGCTGGCCTCAGTTTCTCACTTGTCTCCCTACTGCTTTCTCTCATCTGTGTTTCTAACCTCCTCTGTTAACCCTACCTGAGTTTTCACACTTCACACACACATGCTGTACCTGCTCTAACCCTGAAGGCATGTTTTATTCCCTGCCAAAATGCATAATCTGTCACTCTCAGATATGAAAATAAATTAAAATATTTTTTGCTTCAAAAACACCTAACTCCATCTAGAGGTATTAATGAATTCCTTGTTCAATTTAGATAACAAGCACATTTGTGATAATACTCCTGTTAGTGAAATGACTTGCAGGCTTGTGCCGTGTATGGGACAAATAAAATTTGTAGATGAAAGTCATATAAATTATTTATAAAAAATATTATAGGGCAGCAGTGGAGGATTTTGTTAATGACAAGAAATTATTTTGTATATGCTCCATTTGTTGGTCCCTGAATTTTTTAACTTTATTGACGTCACAGTACTGTAAGTTACTAATCAGTATTGCTTTTAGACGTGATTGATATGGAGATTGTTATGATTGGATTTTGCTAAATCATATGGCCATTGCAATTTTTTCTCTTCTATGTTGACAAATGTTTAGCGTCTCATTTTAGGTGCAATAGTTAGGGATGCAAAAGGTGGATCTTCTTCTCTTTTCTGTTGTATTCACCATCGCTCTCGCAGCCATTTAGCCATTTTGCTCTCAGTACACTTCAGTGCAGACTGTCATGCCTGCAGCCAAACAAATCACATATTAGAGAGAGATTAGGCGCTCTGTGGTCCACAATGTACTCAGTGCCACCTCTGTTATCTGTGTGTGTGTGTGTGTGTGTGTGTGTTTTGGCCTGTGCTTCTGAATGATGAAACAATACAAGTGCCCATGAGGGCCTTCTCAGCTGCACTTTGTACAAAAACCACATCACCCTTGTACCTGTAATCACAGCAAAGTATACCCTCTCAGCTATTATCACTACAATAAAAGCATTTGCTCCTCCATCCCGATGGATTCACACTTTCTGACATATCTATTAGGAGAATTTGAGGTCCCATTCCTTTTTGAGTTCTTCCTAGTTTGGCTGGCCACTGTGACACGGCAGAGTGCTGAAAGGATCTGCTAGTTGTCACGGAATCCACTTATCTTCATGTTGGCCTGTAAAAATGTTGCTCGTTGTGTGCAATACCGCTCTTTCTGTACCTGGCCGCCAAGCAGAATGGCACATGCTGGGTATGTTCAGCAAAACAGACACAGCACAGACAGGAGAAGGAGGAGACACAGTGAAACATAAACCCGAAAACACTGGGAAAGCTGTGACTGATCAACTTTGATTGCTAAATAGCAATCTGTGTGAAAATAACAGTTTAGAGTTCAGAATCACTACCATTACCGTGACAGATTGTGTGTAATGTTTTCCAAGTGGATACAGTACTCTCATGCTCCTTGTGTCTCATTCTGACTTCTGAAGCATCACTGCAGATCTTTTCCTACAATACAGAATCCACACAGAGGTGGTTCTGCAGGTGACTCCTTTACTGATTTCATTAAACTTTCAATTGGGCTTCAGTCCTGGGTATGCAGGGTTTATCTGGGTGTAGATGTGTCTTTGTGTGTGTGTGTGGCCATGTACCAATGTGCTGTGACATGTTCGGCCACAGACCTCTTGTCTCTCATCCACTAATATAATGTGTGCTGTAATGTTAGTAACCATGTTATTCAGGGAGTGAACGCAGTGTAACTGTCCAGCCTAAATAATACCAAGCCAAAGAAATAGGGGACAAAATTAGATTTATTAGAAGAGAATGTTATTATGTGTACTAATGAAAATGATTTTACTGTTGTGTGTCAGTACCAGTCAGGACCAGTATTGAATTCACTTGGGTACCTTACCAGCGCCATTCTAGCATACCGTCATGAAACTAAGTTGTGAACAAAAGAATATGGAAAAAAACATTCTGAAAGAGTGATGATATTTGGAATAATGTATTTATTTTCCGGTGAAAAATGTAACACACACATCAAACACAGTGCAAACTCAATGATAATTACTTGAGGTGATTAACTAGCATCCAATTCCAGTAGGGAATGTGACAACTACCACCCACAAATGAAAATATGAATAAAAAAACACAAACAAAAAACACAAACAAATAACCAAGCAGCCAACAAACCAACCAGCCAACCCTGTGCTTAGCCTAAAATGTGAATAAAAAAAAGGTAACCATGGGTCTATTTTTACATCTCTACAATTCCCTCACATACAATTTCCACATTGCAGTGTTTTCTGTATGACCACTGGAATAACTATCTGGGATTCCACTATACTACAATGCCCTCTTGTGGATTTCTCCATTATACTTTTCTCTCCAGTTTGACTTTGGCATAAACTTAAACTTTTTTTTAACAATTCAACATTGTTGTTTTTGTAGATTGCTGTTAAATTTGTTTTTAGGTATCAGAAAGAAAATGATTCATAAGAATTTTCTTAAATGCAGCCATAAAGTATAATATATTTGTGAGGGTTTGAAAGAGAAATGAAAATGGAAACTGGACTGGTAAACTTAATTCAACTTAATTAATTCAGCTTCTTATATATTTTCTTATTATTACTGGCTATTTTGATGTTAAGGAAGCACAAAGGGGAAGTGAAAATAAGGAGACAGCAACCATATTTTGCAAGCACATTTTACAAAAAAAACAACAATTATTTTTTGCTTAAGGCAAAAATCCAGAAAATATAAAACAAGTCATTTTTTCATTGTCAGTTTTTAAAAATGTATTTCAAAGTGGATTTGGACATCATTATCATAGGTAATTGCAAAGGCCCCCTAAATCAAGTTAAAATCAGAACATGGCCTCAGTATATTGCAAACACAATATAAAGACAACATACAGCAAAGAGCAATCCATATGTCAACACTGTTCAGTGTGGAAGGCTTCCTTCAGACTGTCCAATGCCTCCTCCTGAGTGATCTTCTTCCACTCCTCAGGGAGCTGGGCTGGCTCCTGCTCATATTCCTCTGCAAATCTCCCATTGAACCTCACCAGCACATACCTGTCAATCACAGGATATTGAACTCAATTAATATAGTTACATTTGCATACAGTAATAATGGATATTTACAATACGGAAAAAAGTAAGAGCAATGAATTACAATATGATGATAGTATAGGATTAATAAAACACACACGCACTCACGCACACACATTTCACATTTCTCTTCTTTAGTTTCACGGTATCATGACTTGACTCTACCTCCAGTAAGCACTGATTGCCTGGCTGTCTAGTTCCTCAGGGGAGAGGCTCCAATCTGGGTAGAGGAAATGGTAGTCCCTGTAGGCCAGAGACTTACCCTCTGAGTCCTTGTTCAAGAACAGGCTGTCCTGGGTCACATCTGCGGGGCAGCTGGTATGGGACAGAGAGCAGGAGTCACTGCAAGTATAGGACAGCAGGCCTTTAGGCCGGTGGAGCAGTGCCCTGTGCACCTCATGCTCCATCTCCCCCAGCTCACAGGGGGCTCTACAGAAAGGACACTGCTTCTCACAGCCTCTCACTCTGTGGAAAAGGCAATCCTGGGGCTTAATGGGAAGGGTTTGAAGAAATTGGGTGATATCCACATTTTGGGAGAACTCCTGGACTAGAGCCAATCGCATCTCAGCCAGTGCCTCCAACAGACAAGTGACAAAGCGATCCCATTCTGTGGTAATACTGAAGAGAGGCCCATCTAGAGGAGCTTTGGTGACATCCACATCTCCATCTTTCTCCAGGGTGAGGCATACTTTCTCCAGCAGCAGCTTGGTATCACTTAGCACTCCGCTTACACCCTCTGCCGTCTGGCTCACTGCTGCAGCCATCTTTCCCACAATCTCTCCAAGCCGCTGCTTCCTCCACTCATCCAAGATTGTTGACTTAGAGAGGTGAGCCACCACCCTATCTTGGATCTTCCTCAGTCTGAAGGTCTCATAGGAAACCAAGTATTCCAGGAAGCTCTCAAAGCTGTCTTCCTCCATCAGTTCCTCCAGTAGGCTTTGGTTGAAGGCGCAGGAGGACTGATACTGCTGGGCATTGTCTTGGCTCACCATTTCTTCCATGATATGCCTCCCTAGTGGCCTGTAGATATAGTCCAATGCTGTAGGTTTGAAGACCACAGAGGTGAAAGCTTTGGCCACCCTCTGGCACTGGTCCCTCTTCCTGAACTGGTAGATAAACTCCCCCAAGTACCTGTTCTTGGTCCCATTGATAAATGTCAACAGGTCTCTGTCCTTGGCATAGCGGTCATGTATTTTTTGGAAGTCTTGGCATACAAAGCTACAGAGATATACTTTCAGATCCACTTCAAAAGCTGACCTAATTTCCATAGGTTTTACCCTCAAAGCTCTCTCAACATTTTCTAACAGTTCTGTAATGTAGCTGTCAGAGAAGTCTGCTAATAAACTAGATTTATCTGCTACAAACTGATTGTACTCCTCTATGATGTTGCATGCTAGATGGTGAGCTTCTAGCCTCTGTTGTCTGTTGTTGTCCTTGAACATGTGCTTTACTCTGCTCTGGTATCCAAAGTGCTCATCGTAAACTTGAAAGCTAAATGTTCTCTTTTGGTCAAGGTCTTCAAGCTTCCTCATGTGTTTCTGGAGCCCACGGCTGATGAGATTCTCTCTCAGAATTTTTGTCACCCTTTCAGTAATATCATCTGTCTCTGAAGGTCTGAAGTCAAAGTTGGACAATACATTACTCCATACAGCCTCAAATTCCTCTTCCAGTTGTATGTCTTTAAGGAGAATTTTGGTTGACTTACTGTTCTCTACCAGTGTGTGTAGCTTGGACTCCTGTTCCTTTTCCAATAAGGTCTGAAAGTTTCTCAGCTGTGTGGAAGAATAATAGTACTCTTTGGCTGACTCTAACCTTTCCATTATCTCTTCAGTTACCTGCTTCTGGAGTTTATCCATATTGTTCATTAGGTTTAGTCTGTATGTCTCAATATAGGTTTTGTGGAGGTCATCTTTTATCAAATAGGCTTCTAGTTTCGACCTGAGTTTATTCACCTCTGTTGTGACCTCTACTCTGGCTTCATCCTTCAACACACTCAGAAGGTCATCTTTGTTCCCAGTCTCTAAAGCATTAGTCTTGGTGGTGATGATTCTCTTTTTTGCCCCCATAAACCAGCTTTCCATGTGTTCCAGGAAATAGTTCTCCCACTGGGAAAGCTCTGTGCACAGCATAGAGAATGCCATAGCCACTTCCGTATTCTGAAGACCAATGGAGAATGATTCTGCTTTCACCACTTCCCAAACAGCATACAAACGGCCCATAAATTCAGGCAGCCCGGAGGCTTTAGACTTGGCTGTACACTTCTTCAAAGCCCCAAACAGGTTTTTCTTCAGCTTTAACACAGCCTTACTATAGTCCTTATCAACTGGTTGAGAGAGGGAGATGTTGTGCCAAGGCCCTATGACACAGGGGATAATGCTTTTGTCCGTTGAAAGGGGGTAATCGATATTATTAGTCACTCTTTCCTCAGTGTTTGTCTGAAGGATCGCAGCTATACGCCCTAGCTGCAAGGCTTGTAACTTGCTGTTCAACCCTTCATCTTGGGTTAGGAGTTGGCAAATGGGGGTGGAGCCACACACCTCGGTGCGCAGGAGAGCATTGACTATCACAACAAACTCAGTATCCCCATATGATGCTATGTTTTGCATCAAAACATCACTCAATCCTGTTGCTACAGTGGCCATCTCATTGTCTTGGATCTGGGTGTTTTGTTTTTTGACCAGTGGTGGTGAGCAGAGACCTTCTACATCAATTAACAACAAAAAGTCACACTCCATATCCTTTCTGAGGTCATTGGGGAGGCATAGAGCCAGCATGTAAACCCCCCTGGTGGACCTTCTCCCTCCTCCAGTGAATTTCACCCCAAATAATGCAGAGAGCACCTCAGCATTCCTTGCATGATGGACTCCAAGGTTTGTCAATACACGGGTCCTGGCCTGTTCCCGAGGCAGGCGGCGTTTAAACTCTGCCAAGACACGGCCCAACCAGCGTCTGGGGATGTTAGAGGCATCTCCATCCATTAGCTCAAGTGGAATTCCATAGAGAAGTAGGTCTGCAGCTAAGCTGGGGAGACGCAGCACATTGTGGCTTCCACTGCCTTTGCTGATGTGTGTCAGCTCAAAAATTAGCCCCATCTCACGCATAAAGTGCTCAAGGCCCAGAGAGGAAGGATAAGGTTCAAAATGCTGTTCTGCAAATGTACCTAAGGCTGCCTGATTTTCAGTAGAGGCATCCAGACCCATATATGTTTTTGCAGAGGCATTTGAATCGGACTCCTTTGTTTTCAACTTTGGTTGCTTATGCTGTTTCCCATGGCAGCTTAGAACAAAGGTTCCATTTTCCGCAAACTCTAAATGAAGATTTTGGCCTGTCAAGATTTCTGTATCTGAAATTTGCTCTTCAAAACAGTCCTGGTTGTCAACAACTTCTTGCCCCATACTCTCTTTTTCAGTAGACTTATAATCCATCTCCTGTTCTGAGACAGGATCATGTTTCCTATGCTTTCTATCAGCTGGTTTTATGTTCAATTGTGTGAGCGTGGACTCCAGTTGTCCTTTCTGTGGTGACTTTGGCTCCATGTTCTGTTCTGTGGACAGGTCCCAACCTATCTGAAACTGTTGTTCAGAAAGTTGCAGTCCACTATTTCCAGTGTGGTACATGCTCACTGGCTGTTCTTCGGCTTTCAACTCTTCCACTGTTGAAACTGTGCAGAAACTATCACTATCCTCTAGATAATCATTTGTTCCATTTTCAGGCTCATCAGAATTTTTGGGCTCATCGTCTTTCTTTTTTGTAACCACATTTCCTAGCTTGTGACTAGGTTGATATAATTTTTCCTGCTGATTTGTTGATGGCTCTTGAGGACTGCATTGTTGTCTCATTTGAATGGCCCGAAGCTTCAGTTTCATCCAGCTAAGGAAATAAGATCTTTCCATTTTATCTGTTGTGAAGAGGGCATCTGTAAAAGCCTTCATGGCTGTGGTCATTCTGTAGCTGCTCAGCTTGAGGAGGATATTTTTCATTTCATTTTGTAGCGGTAGATTGATCTCCTCTTCTGCTTTTCTCTGTTTACTCTCCTCTTTCTCCATATCTGCCAGTTTGTGCCACAAAACCCCCTGCAAAGGCAGCTGTTTCTCCCTGAACTGGTCAGGTCCCTCATCTAAACCTTTCAGCACTTCCTCCACTGTAGCCATTGCCTTTTTACACACTGCCCCTTCATCCACACTTAGGCCTAGCTCTACTGCTATTCTTGCTGCTGCTTCAAGTGTAACAAGTTTCAATTTATCTGGTAACAGATTTTTCAGAGTTTCACGTAGCCTATCAGCCAGTTCCTCCTCACTGACAGCTCCCCCTAGAAGCACTGACCCTTTGGGAAGCCCCAGCTCCTCTTCCAGGTTCTCAGCAACAAACCCCACAACTCTTTTCTCATTTTTCTCTTCCACAGCATCTGAGAGGTCAATAAGCATGAGCTTGCTTGCCATACCTTTCAAGGAAGCAAGAAGATATTTCTCCTTCTCTCTAAGATTCCCACAGAACACGATCACAGCTGATGATGCTCGACACAGAAAGCTGAGGCATTTCTCATGAGCAGCTGCATCACCGCGTAGATTAGAGATTGCCACAGGCACAGGAAAAATATCTCTGTCAGGGTCTCCAGTGGGTAGATACCATCCCAGCTCCACCACACCGTTGGAGAGTCTCCGGGGCAGTTGCCCTCCATCCATCCCCCGGTGGATGAAGCTTTCACTGAGGGATTTGTGCCCACCTATAACGCAATTCAGTACCCATGACTTGGAGACACCACAGCGACCAAGTTTCACACAGGAAACCATTGGCATCTCTGTGCTGGCCAAGTCCCCTTCTAGGACCCTTGTTATTTGATCCGGGAATTGAGACCTCCATTGGCTCACAACACCTCTCAAAGGCCAAAGGAGGAAGCAGCTAGGCTGTTGTGGATGTATGGTTGGAAGGACCAAGGGCACAGCAAACTGACATTGCACCATGCGCACTGTAATCTCCTGCTGGAGGAAGCTGTTGGCAGATAAATAGACAGCTGTGACCAGATCGAGGGGGTTGATGGCACACTGAGTATCTCCTCCAAGACTATGGACCATCTCATCTCCTGGGGTGTTGGCATTGTCCAGAGCACCAGGTGCTGGTTTGCAGCATGTACTCCGAGCTTCAGGGTTAAGCAGCCAGAGGCGTTGGAGGAAAGCACGGGGTAGGTACTTGGGTGCCAGAGGGGCTTGGTTATCCAGAGACCAAGTGCTGATGTCTAACATAGAGGCTGGGTCCAGTGGTGTAGTCCAGAAGGCCTCCAGGCCCAGCTTAAACAGAACCTCTTCCTGGGCATTGTCCACTGGAGTTTCTGGTTCAAAGAGCACAACAATCATTTAATCTTTGTCTAGTTTGGGATTATTGTAATGTGTTTACATCTTGTTATAACAAATATAAATAACAATTTTGAGTTTTATACTCGCATGGTAATACAAATTAATCTCTTACATGGAGCAAATTACAATTAGAGACATCAACCATCACAAAGAAGAATTTCATTGTGTATATTCATATACTTGAAAAGTATCATTCTGAAATATCCACCAAATAAAAAATGATATCTCATCTTAAGGTACAGGACATAAAGTTAGCTATCTTAAGAACTTTGTTTACAAAATATTAACATTTTGAGGACAAAATCATCTCTCTCGCTCTTTTTTTAAACCATCAGTGGTTTCAAGTAACTTGAATAAGGATAACATATAGTACTTTCAAATGAAACAAAATTACTAGCCATTATTGCAACAGTTACTGTCATAGTGCTGCTCTACACCAAAAGGGAAAATTCATGCCATTTTTTCTGATAAAAACATACTTTTCTTCTTGCTGCTCAGCCTCTTGGGAATCTTGACTGACATGGTTCAGCTGAGTCTCTCTCTTTTCATTTTCACTTGACTTTTTCTTATCCTGTTAACCCCACCACTGCTAAACAAATCAGTCTGGGGTGTTGAAACCTGGAATGGAAATTCAAAAGATCAACATTACCAGCATTGACTCAATTATTAGTGATAATCACATCTAATATATATGAAAGATAAACCAAACACAATCAAACACAATAAAAAATGTCTGCAACATCCTCTCACCTACTACCTACCACACCTACCTGGAAATGTAAAAGCTTCTGTTGTCCAACATTTAGATGAAATTATGCAAGGGATTGCTCATTGTGGAAAGTACAGAAGAGGCCGGTTTGTCCTTACTTTATCTTTCTGAAATGCATCACTACAGCAAGACTCACCTCCCTGTTTCATTTTGCTTTTCATTACAATAAAACCTGGTCGCTCACAGTGCTGATAGCTCAAAATAGAAGTGACTGCCCCCTGTTCCTACAGCACCACAGCTCAATGGGCCTCTTGAAAAGCTAGGACACTTGAAGAGGCACTATGTCACACTGTTGATTACAACTCTGTTACTCCCGACAAGTCAAGACATACTATATCTTAAACATGGCCAACGATAATACACAATAGTGGATTGTCATGCTTACCATTGGTATTTTTATTTAAGTCATCTGGGCACAATAGCGACAGTACCCCTGAGCCTGTTCTTTTGTGAGACATTTCTGTTACCATACCAACAGGTTATACAAAAAGGCCAATTTCCTCAAAAAATAAAGCCTCTGTTGCAATTTTTTATGAATGTAGTCTGTTTCCTGTTCCCCTTTCATTTTGTTGTTCAAAACCACTCCAAGATATTTGTATTCTTCAACGATCTGGATTGGTTGATGTTCAATAAATATTACTCCTCGTTTAATTTGTATTCTGATTCATGTATATTTTTTTCAAATAAAACAAATGTATGGTATATTAGAACAAATAATTCAATGCCTTTGTGATGCAACCTGTGTTCCTTTGTCATATTTTTGCTAAAAATATAATTGTCCTTACCTACCACTGTCTTCATTCAAATATTGGGTAAAAGAAAGTGTGTATCCTTGACAAGTTAACCATCTCTTTCTGTCTCTCAACAGGGGAGCTCTTATACCTGTGTTTTCAGTGATAAGACACATTCCTGCAGAAGTATCTAATCCCTCATGTACAAAATGCAGTCACACGGATTCACAGTCTGCCACATTCACAGCCCACAACAAGGCATGGTATCGTAAGTCAGTCGTAAGTCAAACATGTTGGCCACAGTAGCAAGGTGACATTATTGACGTATCTACAAATTCTTCATGTAGCAGACTTGAACCTCAAAGTTGATAACAGCAGCCAGTGTCAGTCCTTCACAGTACAGAGCCTAGTGGAATGTTTTCACAGACACTGGATTATGGGCGGCTGATTTGCAAGGGTCAGAGGTGATGCAAGAGACAATGATGTACGCAAACCCGCAGCAATGTGTAATCTCTCAGATATAAATCTGTCTGATTACTGTCTCCCTTATCATTCTCGTGCTCGCCCCATACCTCCCTTTAAATTCTTAACTTGAAACACATGTGACATAAAGTCTTGACATCATTTGGTCTTTTTGCATTATCTCGGTCCTGTTTCAGTTCAATGCCACAGGAATAAGGGGCTAGCCATGAATAAATATAACATAGAATAGCATATGAACATAAAAAGATCATGAAATATTGATTACAACACGGAAGAAGAGATTACACTGTTTGATTTCTAAAGATTATGCTGGACTTAATGATGTGATTATTTGGTATTGATCTATATAGTTTTATTTTTTTCTCTTAACATTTAAAACAATATCACCAGACAGCTTCATCTTAGCAAGAAAGACACAGCTATGGACTTTTCTCATTTGTCACAAACTACATCATAAATCTACTGTAAATGTCAACCTCTCTTCTCTGATCCACACCATGGCATGTAACGCCAGCATGTAAGATTTAAGGACTGGAGATGAAATCCAAATTATATGGAAAGCAAGGAAGCAATCAGAACAGCCTGATTGGTTTGATCACATATATTATTTTATTACTTGGGCCTGTGTCTCTATGGGCCTTGGCCTAAACATCCTGTATAATGCCCGATCTTCCTTGGCTGCTTGAGGGGTGAAAGCACACCTGAGGGATAAGTGTTGTTGTGCAGAGGAAAAGATTACTGCTTCTCTATTTCTGTACTGCAAATCTCTTTAGCAGTCTTACCATGGTGTGTCAGAGAGAGGGAGACTGTGTGTGTGTTTGTGCATGGGAAGTATGTGTGCATGGGCATACTCAACATTGTGTGTGTCTGTGTGTCGAATTGTCCTTCCCCTCAGCAGCCTTTCATTACTGTCCATTGCATTCCTGATTTCTCGGATCTGTTCCTGTGTGTACTTTTCTTTCCTTCAGCGGGACAGAGGAAAGCAATAGAAAATCGAGTACAACATTGAGGACTAATCGAGACATTAAAGGAATAGAGGTCAAGATGTTGATCACCATGCTAGCAGCGATGTACATGATGGTCAGAGTCGTAGAGTCGGTAAGATAGATAAGATTATAATGACAATCACAATAGAAATATGAATTATATTGATTATTACTTTGCAAAATTATGACAGAAGATTTTGTGTTTCTGACACTTCAATCATTAGCTAATATCCTATTTACTCTAAATCTTCTACTAGAAATAAGTTATAAGTTATACTTCATGTGTTAATTGTAGTTATTGTAGTTTACAGTATTCTAATTGAAAATGTTGGACCACAGTGTGGTCAGAGGGCAACATGATGATGTCAAATATCAATCAGAATCATTCTTGACAGAATCAAAATGTGACTAGGGTGGTGTTAATTTTAACACGTAACATTCATCTGTTCTTGTTTTTGAATTAGCATGAAATTGTTTTGAATTTAGATAACAAGGCATATGGTTTTCAGAGACACAGTTTTTGTCCAAAACAACAAAAGAATATGCTTCATCAAGATGCTTTCATAACAAATTGTAGTTGGGTGGACAATTTATAGTTTCTGCTTTTATTTAGATTGCTTCAATACGGGGACCTGTGTCATGTGGAAGAGAGATATTAATGACATTTGAAAGGCAAAGTTGAACATACTTGACCCTCGATAGGTGACCTATTGGTTAATGCTCTCTGTCTCACACGCATGCACAGATGCACGCACGCATGCACACACACCTCTAACCCCATCCTTTGGTTTCTCCCAGATAGGGGTGCGGTTTGCACGGCAGGAGGACCCTTTGCCTTACATGGTGGCCCAGCCGTTGCCTTGGCAGATCCACTCTGTATCACACAGTCGGAGGAGCAGCAAAGCAGAAGAGGTTAGTCACCCAAGATCTGCACCTCAGCCTCGGAGCTATCACACATAGACAGCCATCCATACCCATGTTGACACACTGAAATACAAGCAAATATTCCCTCATCCCTCCCTTTACCTCTTTTATGTTCTTCTTATCTGCAACTGAGACCTTGTAAAGCTTCCAGTGCAGCCACAACCTAAACCTATGCTCTCTATTTTAAAAGCTTTATTCACCTATGGTAGGCTTGTGAGTGCACTTACCGTTTTTCAGCAATGGCCTTACTACTCATACAATTTACACTCAAACCTTCACATGAGTGAGTTGCCCACTACAACCACATCCTATTTTGGCCATTGAGTAGCTCCAATGGTGTCGTCTTGGGGTTAAGTGCCTCAAGGGCTCATCTATGGTAGTTGTTGATTAATTATTACCTCCATTCAGGTTTTCCCAGCTAGTCTGGGCTCTGAAACTGATAGCTTTCTGCTCACAAGTTTACTTTGCTAATCTTCAGGCCTATGTCATCCAACATTGAGAGAGAGCATATGTTAACAGTTCAGCAGACAGCGTTCAGCTTGACACAGCATGAGAGCATGTAAGCTTGGTCACATGTGTTAAGTTTGGTTATAGCCTATCAGGAGAGCGGACCTAAGTGAGGGAGGTTATCAGGCTGGTGTGTGGGACTGAATGCAGGCACACAGCCAGACTGACAGGTAAGCAGGCTAAACTGGTACAGTCCTCAACCCTTGGCTTCCCTGCCGCTGCTCTACTGAAACTGTAATCCCAATCAAGGGGATTTGTGTCTCTAACTGTAGATAGGAAGGACATACACACTCATGTGTACACACACACGCACACACACACACACACACACA
>OOFE01020520.1:12706-24530 GCA_900323365.1 Monocentris japonica | reverse complement strand
TGGTTATAACACAGCACCAATCCCACCAAGACAAATTCCTCTATATTTACTGCGGCAAATTAAGTAATGCTGATTTTGATTTCTGATTTCCGTACCTCTTTGAACTTGGCCAGACATTCTGCACCACAGAGGGTTTTGCTGCCGTCCTCCATCTTCAACATGAGGGGCTTGTTTTGGCAGTAGGAGCCGCAATTCCCACAGCTAGCCATGGTCAGGTTGTTGACTGTGCGGAAGCGGACAAAGCAGGCGTCACTGCAAATCTTGTGGACTGCACTGTTCAGGATCACCTCATGTTTGCTCTGCAGGAGGGATGACAAAGGAGTGGTGAGTATGTTACTTTAGGTTTAAATCATTTCACCTAAGGTAAATATAAATAAGAGGGATAGTGAGTTAAAAGGTTGTTTATATATGTCTGCATTATATATGCCCTTTTGCTATATCTTTACATTAATATTTTCCTTCCAAGTTTTTTTATACATGCTATAATTAAAACTATTTAACAAAACAAGGAGAAATTGTTTTAAGTGTCATACATCAACAGGTGCAGCCTTCGCCCCACAATAGGTCATTCTCAAACGTGCTGTTGAGTGCATTCATCTTAATGTCAAATGCCTTTAATGTTTTACCATCTGCAGCTCACTTTATCAGTTTTGAAAAGTGTTTGAAAAGTTCAGGGTTTTATTTTAACTGTCATTCCCTTTTCCTTACAATGCAGTATCTGGTGCACATGCTGCAGAGTGACTGTGATGCTATCTGCTGTAGGGGTATCTTGGTGGAGACATTCCTCTTGTAGTTGAAAGAAGAGAGGCAGGTCTGGCTGCAGAAATCCTTCATAGTGCCCTTAGCATCCACCGGAGACAGGATGACATCCTGAGGCCGCATTATCACCCTGAGAGAACGGGGAGGGATGAGATCAAGATCCACAATTAGGTAACGATTTGCTGTTTACATGCAGGCTGGTAATCAGTTAATTGGTCTGATTAAGCCACAACTACACACAATAACAACCTCATAAGCACAGAATACAGTCAGACTACAGTGACCTGATGGGCCTCAATTGGGTTCAAATTTTGATCCAGCTGAAAAAACCTGGGTTACCATTTGAATATCTGTGCAATAGCCGACTTGTAGCTCTATGTAAATGGCTGATCGCATCAAAAAACTATGTTACATGCCGTTACTCAAACTCAAGATTTTGGAATTTATTTAACTGTCTAAATTTTGGGTCGATTCACATATGATCTCTTTTTTTCCTTCTCTCTCACTCAGTCACTCACACTTAAAATGAAGTGTAAAAGGAGAATAATGAGATAAAGACAACATGGAAAAACAGGAAAAAAATATTGTTTTCAAACAGACTCACTTAAGGCAGTAGTGGCAGTTCTTGGTGACTGGTTTTATGTGTGGGAGTGTTGCAGAGAGGCAGGGAGTGGAGCAGAAGAGGTCTGGGCAGCCCTTCCTCTGATAAGCTGTCTGTCCTTTCATCAAGTTCTTCTTGCAGTGGGAACAGGCCATGTGCACAGTTGGGGGGAGGGAGAGGGTGGGCATGGTCTGCATTTTGATACCTGTAGATGTGGAATTTCCCGTCACAGAGAAGACCGAACCAATCTTCAAGTCCTCCTGTCAACAAATACAGACAGAATCTCTGCTGTGTCTCCTCTACTTGTGCCCCATTCAGCTTTCCACACACAGGGAACACACTGAGCTTCCCCCTCAAACATCAGGAAAAAAAAGGTACGACGTCTAAGTTTGGACTTCGTTCATTTTCACCTGGAATCCCATTCAAATCAACTTTTTTTTTTCATCAAACATAGTTTTAAAAAGGAAGGGGCTTGAACAGGATTCAGCCCCTGTAAAGTCAAAGTTGCAAGTCCTCAATCATGTGGCCATTTGGCTTGAACATTGGAAAGTCGTCACTCGACTACCTAAAAATTTAAGAGAGCATGTGCTCAGCTCAGATGATGGCATTGTTTAAAAAATGCATGACATGAAAGGGAGCAACCAACTTGGAATCATGCTTTGTGTTTGCTTGCAGAACAGTATAGCTTTCCTAATCCTTGTGAAGAGAAGCGTGTGCATTACCTTTGCAGTATTAGGCTCGTCTTTAATGCCTGCTGTGGATGTAGAGGAGGTTAGAGCCTGGTCGTACTCCTCATCCACGGGCTCATCCTTCACCTTGACCAGTGGTGGAGAGAGAGGCGGCTCGACTGTGGTACATGTAGACAATGTCTGGGTTGGAGCCTGCAACCTCTCCTAGGACAGAGAAAACCACCAGTCTGTATGGAGTAGTATAATGCTTATAATTGTTGTTGTGGGGAAGATTTATAGCTCATGTGCAAAATCCATGGATCAAAGCCCAATTAAAAATCTGGAATATAGAGGAGAATATAAACCACATCATGAATTACAAATAATTCAATGGTGTGCTCATGAGTCCGGGTTCAAACCTAATAAAATAGATCATAGATTTAAATCCTGGATCTCAAAAGGAATAACAACATTCTATTCCCTTACAGAAAAGGGACAATTAAAAGACTTTGAAAACCTGAGGAAAGAATACAGTCTTGAAAAATCTAATTTTTATAGATATCTCCAGGTACGCAATCATTTTGAACATAACATTAGAAATAAAATAGATTTTGATGATCCAATACTGAGAATATTTTTTGGTGCCTACCAAAATGATTCAAATAATGGTGCTATCTCTAGATTTTATAAAGGCCTTATGACAAAAAAATCCCACACTACAAAATACATTAAAGAAAAATGGGAAAGAGAAGGTAATCTTTCAATATCAAATGAGGACTGGCTGGATGTGTGTAAATTCCAGTGGAAATGCACCAACGTGTGGTGGGAGTTTGGGTGGAAGTGTTTTATTTGTTTCTTTATTACACCGAAACAGAAAGCACATTTTTAGGGGATGCCAAATGTTGGAGACAGTGTGGGTTTCAGGAAGCCAATCACTGGCATATATTTTGGGAGTGTCCAGTGATAAAACCTTTCTGGGCAGAGTTTCACAAAGCACTAAAAAGCATACTTAACACTGAGCTGTCCTTGCAATTTTCCACATTATTTTTTAGGAAATGTTGATTTTCAGGCAAGGCGTCCTGGTGAATATGTGTTTGGTATTTTGATATCCGCTTGTAAAAAAGCGTTCACAAGGTGCTGGCTACTTCCTGAACCCCCCACAATACACGAGTGGATAGATATAGTAAATGACATTTATGTTATGGAAAAGATTTTTTTCTCTTTGTCTTCAGAAAAATGTTTTTATTAAATTCTGGACCAAGTGGGTCAAATATGTAGGTATATGTAGGTATTGTGGAGGTATCAAATGAATGACCCTGTAATGTTGTTTTATTCTAGCAAACCTCATTGATTTTTATTTTATTTTCTCTCAAGTCTCAACCTGACATACTTTTCATTGCTCGTGTGCACTTTTTACCTCTCCCGAAATATAAGTTCTTAAATTTTGAAAAAATCTGTGGACGGCAGAGGAAATAAGACTACTTTTGTCCTGATGTAAGTTTTGTAATATAAACTGTTTTCCCAAAATAAAGAATTTCAAAAAAATAATGGCAATTTCATTAATGCAATAAATTGTAATTGTAAATGTAATTGCTCACTATGATGAAATGTTTTAATATAAGTACATTATAAGTTCCTATGTCAAATTTTAATAAACAATCATCAACATCACGATGCCCTCGAGCATTGTCGATAGGTGTCACACATGGACCAACCCTAAATAAGCACTACAGATAGGATAGCACAAGCTCAAACCAGCCATCGGACAGTAGCACAGCAAAGCGATTGCTCGCGGTGTGAACGCAAAGCTAGTTTTCATTTATACCATAAAGCAGTTTTAAAAAATTATTACATGGAAGAAGATAGCAAAAACAGTTTACTTACATTGTCCAATTTTGGTGTTGATACCTTGACTACTTTCATCCCATTCACCACAGCTGATGATGTGCTGTCCCCTCCTATAGAAAATGTGGAACGCGTGATTAGGTTTACAGTGAATGAGTACAAAACAAACACGTGAAACATGTCTTACCAACGAACAAATGTAAAATAAAAATATTGAAGAATGCCAAAAGGTTGCTTTACTTGTATGTAAGCACATTTTAAGATCAAATCTTTGTGTACACATGGTTCTTGCATGACAACCAATGTAGTCTAGAAACAAAGAACCCAACTTGCTTCTCTGGAGACACCCAAAACACCTTCACTCTAAAGTCATGTCTCTCACCTGAACTGGCTGTGGCTTCACAAGACGGAGATGAGTTGTGCCGCAGCAAATCTACTGGCACCTTCTCTTCCTCTGATTGGTCCTCCTCCGTGAGCTGTGGTAATACACTGGATTTCTCCTCAGTGTGCTTTGCAACAGGGGAGTTGTTGTCCTCCGTCACAGAGACTGTGAGGGAAATATACAGTACAACCATTATAGGTCTTATGATTAGGGAGAGTGTCCTTCAACCAAAGGACCCAGGTTCAAGTCGCTGTGTTGGAAAGCATCTGCCCTGCTGAAGTGTCCTTGAGCAAGATTCTGAATCCATACCAGCTCCAGGGAGGCTGTTCTGTGGCTGGCACTGCAGCATCACACATTATAATTGTATTTTAGAATATTTATTTAGGAATTATTTAAGAGGTTATTAAACATAAAGAGAGGTCATCAGCAGGAAATCAAATAAGAGACAGCTTTTTCCCCCCCCAATGGATTTATGGCTACTGCTAGCTGGTCTGAGCTTCATCTGTTAAGGCTCTTTTGTCAGAGGGCCAAATACATAAATGTGAAGCAGGGCAGTGAAAAAAAAAAAAAAAAAAAGAGCATGCATGTTCAGCAAAACTTCCCTGGATTGATAAAGGCTTTTCTGTTAATAACGTGAAGCAACAGCCATTAGCCTCTTTCCTATTTCTCTGCATCATTGCCACCGAGACTAATCCCTGAGACGAACACTAAGGTGTACTTGGGAAGCCGAGCATTTAAGGTGACATTCTAACCTCAATTTAATTTTACCTGTATTTAAGATGAAGGGCACAGAGGAATTGCTGCTATCCACTTCCAAATTCTTCTGTTCCTCTTCTTTCATCTGAGCTTCTTGTTCCACCTGGTCCACTGTACCAATGTCCATTATCTCATCAAGGTCATTGGCAATGGTATCCATCAATTTACAGTGAAGAGTCTCCACATTAGGAGTAGTGTTTTTCTTTATATCACTCTTGTCCTCCTCCTGCTTTGTCCTATCTTTCACACCTGTTACCACAGGCTTTCCTGCTGAGTTGTTTGAGTCACCATCTCCCTCATTGTCCTCGTTTGTGCCAATGTCCTCATTGGTGTCCATGTCCACCTTCTCACCAGTAATACAGATGTTTGTGGTCTCCAAGTTGCTGCAAGGAGTTGTGTCCATGTTTGTGTCCTCATCAACAGCACTTCTCGTAGGCATTTCCTCTAAGCTGTTGACCTTCTCTCCCACCTTCTCTGCCTTTAACTCATCACCTTCTTTCTTATTTGACAACTCTGCAAACTCTTTTTCACACTCAGCAGAGCTGCCAGGTTCATTTCCGCTCAGGGATAAATCTGTGCTGACTGTCTCCAATGCAGAAAAAGAGTCCTGTGAGGGAGCTGTCTCTAGAGGAGAGCCAGGTATGTGAGGACAGACCACTTCTGACCCAATTTCTTTATTTACCTTTTCTTGTTCACTTTCTACATCACCGGATTTGTGTGCTGCAGGTGCAGTCAAGGTTTGAGTAGGGAGGGGCGAATTTGTCCTCAAGGTTTCTCTCTCCATTTGTTCCTGTTCAGTTTCTCTTACATTCATTGGCCTTATAGATGAAACGGCAACTACAAGAGAGTTGCTGTCTTCCCTTGCATGGCCAGACAATGCAGCTGAATCTTGAAGAACAAGCCCTGGGTCTCCCACCTCCACAGATGCACCCGGCTCTGAAAGAGTTTCCACAGGCTCTCCATCTGTCCCTTCTTTCATCTGTACAGAACAAGAAATATTTATCATACATTGATCATTGGTCGTAGTTTATTAAAAATACCTGTTGTTTTCCTACCAAGATGAGTGTGTGATGTTGTCATGGAATACCCAAAATATCTATTTAGAAAGTGCATTCAAATCTACTTTGGCATTCCTGACATAAGGCAGTCATCGGCTCCACTGTATATTTTTATCAGAGGTGCAGGGCAATCTCCAAAAACAGGAATTCTGAACATTGAGAGTTCCAGCTAACCAGGAGCTGAATATAAATATGTGCTTGAGAGAGGGGGCAGCAAACTTGGAAATACCCCTGAAAATAACAGATATTTTATAAAAAGGTGTGTAACCTAATCGAAAAAGGCTGGGCTGTTCAGCCAAATTAAAGTGCATTCTGCAGCTTGGTGGCACTTTTAGTGATTGAAAAGTTACCCCAATTGCAAATGATCCATGCTGCAAAGACAGCCGTTCAGCCAAGTAGATTGGAGCAAAACAGCAGCAAAAGGCTAAGACATACAATCAGCGGACATTTTATTAGGTACTCCTGCTTGTGAGCGCAAATAGCTTCAAATTGCTCCTCCAAACAGCAAATCATGTGGCTCCAACTGAGTATATAAAGCATGCAGACATGGTGAAGTATTTTTTTTGTTCAACCAAACATTGGAATGGGCAAGATGTGTGATCTCAGAGACTTTGACCATGGTATGATTGTTGGTGCCAGATGTGGTGGTTCCAGCATCTCAGAAACGGCTGCCCTCCTGGGATTTTCACGCACTAGTCTCTAGAGTTTACAGAGAATAGCGTGAAAAACATCCAGTGAATGGCAGTTGTGAGGCCAAAAACACCTTGTTGATGAGAGGTCAGAGGAGAATGGGCAGACTTGTTCAAGCCAACAGAAAGGCCACAAATGCTCAAATAACAGCTGTTTACAACAGTGGTGTGCACAAGGGTACCTTGTTGAATCCATGCAGCAAAGAATTCAGGCTGTTCTGGAGGCAAAGGGGCTTCCTAGATTAGGCCTAATAAAGTGGCCCGGTGAATGTATATTGCCTGTTTATGGGCTACATTTGTTAATTTCAGGGTCTATTCTCCCAAAAAAAAACTCATTGAAACTTACAACCACCATACTATTTACATTGTAACTGTCACTATGCCGTATTTTCTAATTATAATCGGACTCCAGGTAATGAAACCCGAGGACTGTCAGTAGCTGTTGTGTGGAAAGGCTATTCCAGCCAATTTTCAGGATTTCTCAGGGCCTCATTGTTTAATTTGTGCATGCGTGGTATTTCTATTGAAATTTATTTTCTGTTTGTTCAAAAACATTTCTAGGAGATATTAGCTGTGTTTGTAAAAGAAAACCCTCTGAAAAAGTTCTATTGCTTTTATTAGAATGACACTTCAATGTGCAAAAAAAAAATAAAAACAATAACAAATAACAATAACAAAGTCAGACATTCAAAACAATAGCCTGTCACCATTTACAAAACATTCAGTATTGACAAATGTATCCTTTCCTCTGGTAGGTACAAGTTGGTATATCTGACAGGCCCAACTCCAAATTGTGCATCATCACTGTAAGGTAATCAAGAAATAACCTTAGACAAAGATGAGAAAACAAAAATAGACTTTGCACCATTTATTTATAGATAGAAGATCTAATTGCATGCTGCTACTCCACACACATTCTACAGTTAGTTAGCTCCACATGCTAAAATGTCCATATGGAATGAAATGTGGGAATCAACATAGCCCTAAAAATAACACTTGTTTCGTAGTGTCTGAGCCAAAGAACAGAGAAGAGTTCAAATGATTTATGTCGCTGTGAATCTGATGCTAAATATTGTTTGTTTACAAATGTTATGATGGACAGGGCCTAGGAGTAGGCATATAGCCAGATGCTAGGCTAGTGTTAAAAAGAAGTCAGTGCCACTACATGGAGGAGTTGTTGTTTTCTGCATGGTGAAACACCACCGTCAAGTCGGCTTATTAATGGATATTCGGTGGACATTTGTTTTCCCACCTTCAATAACTTGTAAAGCAAACGTGTAAAACCACATTGATGATGACTATATTTGTGATTACTGGAAGAGGAAGAACAATTAACCACCACTGGTTTCAATATTTGAAAAATATATTTTTCTCATGCATAAACAAACTTTCAAATTTCAATAGCTTGTTTCACATATGAACTGGGAATCTCATGAGTATGCAGGTTTTCATGCCAATAGTGAGTGAAATCACCTGCTCTACATCATATAACACAATCACATTTTTTAGATATTTCCAAAAATCAGAGGATATCAAAGATGAGACTGAATCTGAACTGAGACCTCCACTTCGCATGGGAAAGAAACTATTGAAATTTGAATGAGTTTATACATGAGAAAAAGATTCCTCAAATCTTGAAATCAGTGGATGTAAATTATTCTTCCTCTTACAGTAATCGCACTATATATACACATACATACACACACACACACACACACACACACACACACACCATCGTGCTTTTACTTGTTTGCTTTATAAGTTATTGAAGATGGAAAAACGAACATCCACCGAATATATATCAATCCAAATTACATAAACTTAAATGTGTTCTGCACAGAGCTCATAAAAATCAACAACACAATGCGGTGGCTCCTGCTGCTAGGCTAACAACTTATCCAACTTATGGTAACTGAGCTAACTTATGTACAGCGAATATTGACATTGCTAATGATCCATAACAATCAAAAATTCAAAATTGATAACTGCAAAATATCATTTTTACCTTTTCATTAAAAGAGCAGTCATCACTGCATCGGTTCTGATGCCGTGTCGATTCTTGAGGCCGCTCCATCGCGTGAAAACAGCACTGATGTTTATTCTTGTTTTACTGCGCCGCTTATGACTCTCCTTTTTTGCTTTGAGACTTTCCAAAGATCTTATACTTTTTTTCTGTACGGCTGGGATGGACCTGCTGAAGCCATGCTTCACATTGTTTTACTGCCACACTCCCCCGACTACAATCCAAAACAGTCCACAGAGCGCGGCGTAATTGGCTTCCTTGTTGTCATGCTACTTAAAATACGTCATTTCCTGTGCGCCAAGCTCGCAGGGGCCGGTGTTATGCAGAGTTCTGCATGCACACCGCGGAACATTAGTTTAACTACAAACCAGCGGTCACTGGACGCTATAATGTTTTGTGAAGAGAATTCTTCTTATTTTTATACTAGCACTAACCTTCACTGTTATTCATCAATGACGATATATCGTCAATATGAAACAAAAACTAATAAAAATCGATCATACAACATCACATCCATAGCGTTCTGTGGAAATATACAGGGTCACATGCATGAAATTTACACTTTCAACAATTCATAAACCACGCTATTTAATCTGTATTGTTATTACATGTGTGCTGGTTGCTAAATCGAGTTGCTATTGATTATTTCTGGCTAAAATGTGTACCGATTCAGTGTTTGGTGCCGATATGAAGGAACTCATTCAACATTAAACTCTCTCATCAAGTGTAACCCTTGTTTATTGTGTAGTTTATAAAATTCCCCCGTTAGCTTGGATCCAAGTGCAGTATACAAATAAGTGTAGTATACAATAAAGCACGGGGTTTAATCTCGAACCAGAGACGTAGTTTACGCCAGAATTAAGGAGCAAAAGCCTCTTCCGTGAATACTTCAAAATAAAAGCCAACAAACAACCAAATATACTTCTTCAAAAAATAGAGTCTTAAAATAGAAATGCTGCAGAACTAAGGCTACAAAAGTAATAGAGTTACATTATAAGCATTATAGCGTCCAGTGACCGCTGGTTTGTAGTTAAACCAATGTTCCGCGGTGTGCATGCACATCTCGGCACCTGAATGGACCAAACATAATGGTCTCATCACAGACCTTCTCGTTTAGTCCCTTTTTTAGTCCAACCACATTACCTAAGAGTCAAAGAAGGTAATAGTTTGTCTATGTTAACTTTAGACATTGCTCCCACAATGATGTATGTGACAAATAAAGTTCTTGACTTGAGAGTTGCTTTCAGGGGAATAGGGTAGGATAAACCAGCATAGTTGTCTTGACATAGGCAACTGAAATGTAGGCATGCCAGAACTATGCATTCTTAGGAACAAACCAAAATAACTCCGACTTGTCAGCTTGAGCCAGTTCATTATTTATGTGACAGCTACGCTAGAGTCAACCACAAAACAAGCTAGCTTGTTGCTTAACTGGCAGCACTGGACTTTCAATGTAAACACAGTGTGTGGTACAGCTTCAAGCAGGTCAGTCTAGTTAGTTGCTTCAAGCTAGCAAAACAACAAGGCTTTGGTTTACCTCCGACTGATTCGTTTCCTTAGATTCCGCCATGACTTGTTGACATCAGTTGACTATTTACCTGTTAGAGAAGAATAAATGACAAGAGGACAACTACCGTTAGCTCTTGTTAAGCTAACATGCTCACATGTCGCAGACTCCATCACACTTGTCTGTCTTGGGTAGCTAACGTTATCTGCTATTGGTAGATGGCCTCCGCTGTGCTAAGATGCACACACTGCACAGTAGCTAACAAAATTTATTTTTTCAAATACAATATAGTTTTTCAAGTTATGGAATTTCTTGTTGTTTTACTGACAGATCTAACGAGGTTTTAAGAAACTACAGAGCACTGTGAAACTATGCAGCATTTACCGCGCCAGTGAGTTGGGCAAGCAAGAGTGATTGGTAGTCAGAGGCTACTGTCCATTTCCAGTGTCCGTAGCGGCCATGTTTGCTCCACAAACCCTCTCGTCTGCTTTGGCGGAGAAATCTGTGACTCAATGCAAGCTGAGTTTTAGAATAGGGTGCATATATCCGTGGTAGTAATATGTGAGTATTGCTACAGAGCTGCAACAAATCCCTCGTTAGTTCAGAGGGTCGGGGAGCAGCAACATGGCACCCATAGGACAACCTGGCCAATCACTCACGGTTGTCATCTTCTTCCTTCGTTTTCCTTTATGGCGGTTGGCAAACAGCTTAAAGGAAGCAGTAACGCCCCCACTGATCTGGAGTGTGGATTTAAATCAGTTTACATTACGTTCATCACCCACCTCTACATTTATCAACCAATATCGCCACCCACTGGCTCTCTAATTTCTCTTCAGATATATTAATTACAGTGTTAACTATGGATCTTCTACAAGAAGACACCGTCGCCCCAAGTGATATCTAAGGCGGATCGCTTCTCGTTCATAACTGATTGTCTTTATGTGTCTCAGTGTTGATAATTATTTATGAAAATTGATGCATAGCTTTCTAAAATATGTATGAATTCACGCCACGTGCCTCTTAGTAGGGAAACTCATAAAGGGAAATCTCACCAAAAGACCCGAAAGCGTGTGTTTCCGGAATTGGACACAGTTGCTGCTAGCTAGCTATAGTTGACAGTTGGGGCAGGAATGACACTTACAGCCGTTTCACCGGTCTGTCCTGGGGTGAATTTGCTCATTGACGGGATGGGAACTCTCTCCTCGCATATTAGTCAACAGGTGTAAATGTTCTTGCGAATATAACGTTACCTGTTGCAGAGCTTCTCCATGGGAATGTTCATATCTATGTTCAAAGCAACAAGCCATAGCTTCAGTCTCTCTGCATCACCAAGTGGAAATAGATGATAGAAAGATGTGGTCTGGCTCTTTTCCGTTCCAACATGTGTAAACCTAACACCTAAGAACCATTTAAGTTGCTTGGTTAAACACAAAGGCGTGAGAGCTGATATCCAGGTTGGTAGCTACCAGTATACAATTTCAAGTACAGCGCGATATTAAGACTGTGCACAGCTTTAAAAAAAAAAAAAAAAGTATC
>OOFE01020518.1:0-11344 GCA_900323365.1 Monocentris japonica | reverse complement strand
CTTATCACTGAGGCTTGCGTCATACCATCTTCCTAAGCTTTTGACCGCTATCACTGTTGGCACCACTTCATCATCTATGAAAAACTTCTTGTCTACTACCTTCCCTTTAATAATCAAAATACTCCTAGACTTACTTGGCTTCACTTTCATCCTCGCCCACTGTAGATTACTATTTAGCTTATCCAGTAACCTACTAGTACATGGAGCTGTTGACGTCATAGTCGTCATGTCGTCCATGTAAGCCCTAATTGGTGGGAGGCGCAGCCCTCCCTGCAGCCTTTCCCCACCCACTACCCATTTTGAAGCTCTAATGATGACCTCCACTGCCATGGTAAAAGCTAATGGGGAAATTGTACACCCTGCCATAATGCCTATCTCCAGATGCTGCCAAGCTGTAGTGTACTCTGCTGTGGTAAAACAGAGTTGGATGTCTGAGAAGTAAGCTTTAACTAACCTCTTAACACTATCTGACACCCTCAAGAAATCAAAAGCCTCCCATAACAGACTATGTGGTGCTGACCTGAAAGAATCTATAAACAACTTCAGTCAACTTTAATATTCCAGTAGATTAGCTGGACCACACTAGTGTAGCTTGCTCAGCATCTGGAGGGCCGGAAAGGTTATGTTTACTGGCTTGTAAAGCAATGTTTATTTCTGACTGGCAGAGATAATGAATGCTCATTGCTGCAGTCATCTGGGAGTACAGATGAAAGCTTTCAGTTGCCAATGCCAACCTCAGGATTTTTGTCTGTGTCCATCTGTCCAGGAGGTACATCTGGGAGGGGTCCGACGGAAACACAGAGGAGGTCATGTGACTCCCCCACCCAGGAACGACATGCCAGACGTGGCACAGCAGCTTTCCTAATTACTACAATATGTTAAGCCTTCTAAGCTCTCCTTCGGCCGCAGGTTTTCTAAAAAGGAACTTGACCTACATTTCTCCTCCATGCTCTGAATTCGGAAAAAGTTCTTAAAGCCTCTGTGAGAAAGAACCGAAATAGCAACTCCCTCTTCTCACTCTCTCTGCGGCAGTAGGCAAGCCCGCAATCGAGCCTGCAGGGCCTTCCTATGATTAACCACATCTGCACTACTATAATGGTGAAAAAGTCTCTTGATGATAAATGGGACAAAATGTGTCGAGACTAAATACTAAAAAATGTCAAGTAAGGCCTGGGTGATTTAGGGCAACAGGCATGCCAGTCATCATTGAGACACTAAATCTTTGACACAAGTGGCGGCATGAAAAATCAATAACTCGGGGTAAATAAACAGAGCAGAGCAGATCAGATGCCTTCCCCCGTCACGTTTGCCAAAGTTCAAAGTAATACAAACACTGCCACTGTGGCAATCAGTGACTAATGTCTTGAAAGCTTCTCCCTGGGAGTCAATGTTCAGACGCAGACGGAAAACACAATCATACCCCAGCAAAGAATAATTCAGTTCAAGAATTCATGTGTTATTTCTACAGCCCAGAACAATCAATATTGGTAAGCGTGAACAAATCAAGGGCGAATCAAGACGTAGCCTGGAGCTGCTGCGTGGTTAACCCTTGCACTCCTTACGATGGCTGCTTGCAATGTTGACGGTGAAGGAATTGAAGCTTATTCTACTTCTGCAGTCATTATGAGTTTGTAAGAGCTTCACTTTACTACCACATGTGTAAAATGGAAATGTAAAACCCAATTAAGGTTGATAATTTAGTAGTTATATCACTGCTGAACTAGATAATGTACTTTTATCCCGGGGGAAAGGAACCAGGAAACTGCCAGAGTCAACTTTTCCAATCCTTGTAATTAATTCTCTGTGCATTGGTGTGATGTCAAAGATTAAATGGGGCGGGCAAACTCGGCTCTCATTTCTGGCTACGGAAGACAGTAGTGAATGCTCACTTGATCTAAATGGAAAGAAACGACAGGCGTAGCAATAGTTAACAGTGGATACGGGGATACAGTTCAGACAGAGATAGTTCTCGTATGAGCACATAGAAAAAATGAGCAACAATTCCCTTTAATATTACACTGGACTGAAAAAACACCTTGGAGCAGTTAAAAAACAATTGAGAGACGGATGATTCAAAGAGGGATGAGGCAGCCAGTTCAGAGAGATCTAGAAATGTCACATTTCCTTTCGGTTCATACTAAGCCTGAACTGTTCGCTAGCTGTCTCAAAATAATCTCATCTACATCTGGCACAAAGTCGACACATCTCTCTGCCTTTTTAGCCCGTTAACCTCGTTTTCTGTATCATGCAGAAAGTCCCGGAGACTTAAGATGGAACAAAGTAAACAGGCCTCGCGATGCCTCGCGATGCCATAATCACAGAGCTATTTCGATAATTTGAACCACATTTGGAAATAAGGTCACCGATCCAGCTAACGATCACAGAAAAAAACAGTTTAATATGATGAAGTTGTTTAGAATGGAATCGACCTATTAACAGAATTGAGAAGAAAACAAGATTTGTGCCAATTGGTATTTATGGATGAGACTAGTGAGCAACAGCATCGTTTTTAAAGTGAGCTGAAGTTGTTTTAATGCAAACACTAGGCTTTACCTGGAATGTCAATAATTAACACTGCAGAGCAGACCGCAGGCTTGCTATCAGTAGATAAAGACAAAACAGATTTAACCAAACTTTTATTTTGACATGTAACAAAACCAGTAATGAACATTTCATTTAGGTCACTCCAAATCTGATCTGAACCATTTATGATCTGAACAAAGATAATCCTTCACTGCTTCCTGCCCTTGTGAGGCATATTATTCATCAGTGCAATAGAGGCTTTGCAGTTGCATCACAAATCTCTTATCAACCACGTCTGGCGCCATCGTGGAGGTCCAGTGGAGATTTGGCTGTGCGCAAATAATGGCTAAACATATAACAGCCGGGCTAGAAAGGGAGCGATGCCAGAAAAAGTTGTTGTTATAAGTAAAAGTGAGTGGTCCGTTGAGTGGTCCAACAAGGTAGATTTGTTTCCAAATTTAAGGAACTCTCTTGTCTTTAGCCCTGGTCTTTACACCAAAACACCAAAACACTTCAAAACAACTGTAGCTTGAGAAGAGTCAGCTCAGTTAACCTGAACAAACAGTTTTTGGCCTTGTTAGCTAGCTAATTAGCCAGTAGGCTAATTTAGCAAAGCGACAGATGTTAACATGAGACAACTAGCCACTACTAGCTAGCTGCTAATCAAACTTAGACCAAGACAGTGGTGGCTAGTTGCTAGCTAAAAAGCTGACATCTACAGCACAGAAATTAACCATGTCTACTCAATTCTGTTGAGATGGCAAGTTGTACGTTTGAAAACGGTGTTCACAGCCACAACAGCCGGGAACCTCTAATATGGCCGCCAGAGGGTGTTACGTCATCTGAAAGCCCCCTATTACCATTATACCATCAACCTGAGGGAGCCTACCTTTGCTCAGTCTCATCAAACTATCCTGTCTTTCTAATAAAACATCTGAAAATTGAGGTTCACAGTCTGTTGTCAATTTCTTCCAACTGGTAGCAATCTATCCAAGGTACCAAGGCAAGGCATTGCATGTTATTGAGCCATTTCTGCTGATGAATTAACCTTTGCTGCGTGATGTCTGATGAGTAAGCTGTTCTTATCATGCACTGGTTTCAGCCGGATACCATTTAGTCTGCTCTCCATCACCTAGCGGTCTATTTAGACTATGGGAATCGGTGTAGAGGACATCATGCCCCTGTACTTCATATTTACAGTAACATACAGATTGGCCAAGGCTTAATTTAGACACCATAGCACTACTTTCAGGGTTCAGGGACATTTTTTTTCCCAAGGAGCACATGTGCTGCTGAAATGACAAACTAAGGAGCACAAGAAAGAAATGTCTGAAAATGCTCTACTTGGTATCTCAAGTGGCACGAGTGCTTGTTCTACGTTCCAGTTAGCATGAATTCAATTTTGGGGGGCCTATGCTAGTAAAACGGTAGCACTGTAGATCCACGTCGAATATTGCACAATGACAGTTTATTAGCTACTGAGCCCAAGAGTATTAAACACAAAAGCGCTGCTGTCTGTTTTTTCCCCAACAATTCTCACAACCTTTGTTCACCCCAGGAAGATGAATCGCTTTCTTTGGTGTGGTATTGTTTCTTGGTAGCAACTAATAGGGGATTGAATACAAGAATAAATCCTTGACACTGGACCTGGGTTTGAGAACAGGGTATATATCTGGTGTTTATGTCTCCACTTTATCAGTGATACAATATCCACCAGGCAGATATAACTTGCTACACACGGGCCTTGACTTTTGACTGGAGTCCCTGTCATAGCCTTATCCCTTCTGGCAGCCAGACAGCACTAGCTAAATTCAAAGTAAACAATTCCATGCTATACATATAGTATCGGTATTTCAGGTTTTTGTGGACATAGCACTTTGTTGTTTTCCTGATTTGTCGTGTTCCTGATCCCATTCCGCAGAAAGGCAGTGGACTGAAACAAAACCTCATGTAAAGATAATGACAATAGGGTTCCTAGGAATGAAATGTTAAAAAAAAAAAAAAAATCTGAGGGGATGTAATGGAAGAAAGTAAAAGGCAATCAGCCAGGCTTGGTGCTGTGTGCAGTGAGGCATAAGAAAAATCAGCTGGAAGGAAAATTGATCGGCCTGCAGATTCCCAAAGCATCTCGGATGGGTGGCGGGGAGGCCGGCGGGCGACTGCCCTTTCCTATCCTGCCCCGTCTGTCCTACAGGACGCGCTGCATCAGCAAGATGGAGGGTGTTGGATATCTTACATAATGCCTTCTGACTTAACATTCACACAACAGAGCGTAGAGATTCACTTGACAATGGCTTCCTTACAAAAACACAGTGGCTAGCCTTTAAGTGTCAAATTGAGTGACAGCTTATAACACTTTAACTTAGGTTTTAGTGTTTTAAACTACCAAACATTTGCACAAACCAGGCACAGAATGCAGGACGACAAGAACAACACGGGGAACATGAAACAATGCAAGCCTTCAACTGCCTCCCGTTCGTCCTACTCTAAATTCCCGCAGTGCGAGCATCACAAGGAGCAAAGGGACAAAAGAGCGAGTGTCTTGCCGCGACTCAAAGCGACATCTCAGCACGCTCGCCTCCAACAGGCCCAAATATGACAGCCTACTGGGTCCAGCTGCCACTTGAGGGCCCACTCAATCCCTGCTCTGTCTCAGAAACTGGCCTCATCGCTCACAGCACTTAGCCTCACGCCCTGGGCCCTCTTGCTCTCCACGGAAATCCAACTGATGCCCACTTCCAAAATGCCAAGATGAAACAGCGTTGCCCTTTGCTTTTAGCATAGAGAGGTTTAGGTGGCAATGTCACCATTTTCATTGATTTTGCACAAGGGATAGACGGCTGAAGATGCTTTTAGAGGACACAACCACCTTTAAGAACAAGCACACAATTACTGGAACACATTCAGACGCCCTCAGTGATGAAAAGGCTCGTTTGGAGTTCGTTCAAAAGCCTTTCGTGAGCAGAAGAAACATCATTTACAGTACATTTCACATTTTCACTTAAAATGTCAAACAAAACACTTGCGCAGCCTGTCTAACAGTCTAATGCTTAACCTTCACATGCTTCATAGCCTTGATTAAGCCAATATGATACGCAGCAGCAGACCAGATCCACACTAGCCACCAAACAGACCAGAACCATAGAAATCTCTATATTGGTAGTGTATACGTTTTTACCTTGGCCCCAGTGGGAATCAAACCCCCTAATCCTGACGGTGTTCACGCTCTAGTCTGTGTGTGTAGTAGTGTGTATACATCCGGCAGCTCCAGACCACCGGCAATTATCATTCAACCACCATCCACGATTGGTGATTAAAGCTCTTTACTCACCTGTTTTAGGTGCTTGTGAAGCATGAATGAAGCAAATGTCCCGAGGTGACTCTGGGAAACATGAGATCAGTGCAGAGGCAGCGCTCCTCTAAGCCTCCCAGCCTGATCGCCCTGAGCTTCAGAGAACTCAGAGGCAGACAGAAAGGGGATTTGTGAAGGCGTGAAGAAATGATGTGATAAATAGATAAAGGTAAAGAACAGGAGAGGCACAGAGTGCACCAGCGCCAAATTAAGAACGTTACTTCTCTCTGTGTCCGAGGACGTGGCTAGGCTGAGGGTTGTAGAAGAGATGTACCAATGCCCAGCAAACAGAAAACCCCCTGATGACGACAGATTTCAAGGTAACTAAAAAAAAAAAAAAAGAAGAAAATACTAAAAAAAAAAAAAAAAAAAGAAGAAAATACTTAAAAAAAAAAAAAAAATGCATGAACAAATGCCCAGCAGTCAGTGTGCTTGGATATCTCACATGGCTGATACCGCAGAGTAAGACAGGTGATTCGACATCGGGTTAACAAACTGACTTCATCCTGTCTGAACTTTGAGGGACACCGGTCAATAAAGAAACACACCGATCCACCAACAAGTCTTGATTGGCAGTTCAGCGAGTTCGCTCCAGTGTGCCTACGCCGAGCCTCAATTCAGACCAACTTACTGCATAGGAAACCATCAAATGAAATAAAGCAGATCTGAATTATAACCCAAGCTGCTGGGAATTCAATGTCTTGCTCAAGGACGCTTTCATAGGCAGGGCACGTGAGGTCTTTTCAGTTAGAGGACGGTTTCTGACCACTACCGCTATGCTACTCATGAATTATTCTTATTTTAACTAAAAGGCAGGCAATTTATTACCCACCAATGGCATTACCTTAAGAGGATAAAGAGAAGTTAAGTAGAGATAGTCATTGGTATAAAAAAAAGCACCTAATAATCCCCAAAACTCCCATATTACTAATAGCTTGAGTACTAACAACTATTAGTCATGATGTGCAGGGCTTAAACCACAAATTCTAACACAGCCATTTCGGTCGTAACATCACTTTGAGAAGATAAAAAATGTTTCCATCATTGTATGCTTCAGTCATATTACATCATGAAGCGAAAAAGCTCAGATCAAATCCATCATACACCAGGAATTCTACCAAAATACTGGACCTGCTGTCAATTTTTTTCTGACCTCTTCTTCCAGTGAGGTTTTGAGAGCCACATGCTCTCCATGATGTACATCTGTACAATGATCTAGCAAAAAAAAAAAAAAAAACCTGCCATCTGTGATGACATTTGAGTGGATGTTAACCAGCACTGCCGGCATCACAACCAAGATGTTCAACTACACCAGACATGTAGTTTTATCTGTAGAATACAGTTTTTCCACCTTTTAAGTCTCTCTTAAAGATGCACTGAAGATGGATGCTTGTTTGTATTGGTGGCTATAACCGCGCAGACGGTTGAACAAGGATGCATCCTGCAACAGGGCCAGGGCATCCACTTGTCATAATGATACGGTGAGCCGCTGTGCAGCTGCATCTGACAAATGTCAAGTCTGGTGGCATCGGTAACACCGGGTTTGAAGTTTAAAGGGCCCACTGACTACTAGCAACGCCATGCAGTGTCTCTCACCTTGGGATGCAGTTCGGGGAGGATCCATCTATTTCCCACGTTGCAAACAGGTTCATGGGCACGGGTCTGTTGAGAGCCCCGCTCCCGGGAAAACTCAACCGGCCACTTCTCTCCGCCATGGTCCGGGGCGGGGGAGACGACGTCCACACCGAGCAGGTTAATTGTAAACAACAAGCTGGCACGGTTTCTTCTGCCTGGTTGTGCGTCGGTTAAGTCGTTTCCTTGCACGTTCACATCAGTGCACCGTGAACGGCAGAGGACGAGCTCGTTCCTCCCTCCTTGTTCACCCGGGTCGGGATCCGCTGCACTCGGCGGTGTCAGGAAGGAACTGCAGTGGGAGCAGGAGCGAACGGACCGACCGCTGTGCTTGTTGTGCTTACCACGCTACTATGAGTGATATGGGGGTCGATTGATGCCACGGAGGAGAAGCAGCCCAGTAGGCACCTGACAGAGGGCGACCTGCAGGAGGCGGCCAAGGTCAATGTCAACACAAACCATCACAAACTTATAATATAATCAGGGATGAAATTTAAGGATGTTCGGCACCAGCCAGCCGAGATAGTAGATTGAAATTTTTATTAGCCCAGTTGTTATGCCTACTTTTTAAAGCCATTATAAAACAATTGTACTGAAAGAAAGAAGTTATAATGGAGGTTATCCATTACATTGTTTTGTTTTACAGTGGATACAGACAGACAAATAGATACAGACACATTGATTTACAACACAAACACACATCACATACAATTTAATCTAGTCCTCCTCCTCTTCTCCCATCCTTAATCCTCCCTTTTTGCATTTCTGGACTCATTTTGTTGTTTGGTGGTGTAGTTTTCTTCTTCCTTCTCTTACTATGCTATCACTACCAATACCACTCTCTCTATTGCTCTCTCCACATACATGCACTGAATGTAAAAAATCAGTAAAATGACAATTCCTATAATTGTCTTCTAACGTAGGCTATACATCTGTCGTTTTATTTCTGTAGTAGTTTAGTAGTTTATTTTCTACCCACCCCCCTCACTGCTTCTGTGTGGCAGTAATCATCCCCCATACATGGCTCTCACCCATCACATCCCCCAAATAACGTCATCGACGGTCTCTCTGCGCTGCATTTTGCCGACTTTACTGGCAGGTGCAGTGCGGGACTGAGCGGACACTGGGCATGGACCCAAGCCGTCCCAGTTCGGTTCCTGATTTGTGTCTTTATTTTTATTCTTAACTTTCTAGGCATCCAGAAGCCTGTCTGATGGTGTAGGGTGCCCCCACTGAGGACATGTAGGAACATTTACCCACTCCCCTTATTTTGCACATTTTCACTCATTCATGTCTATTTACAGTGACTCGCTTTTAAAGCATGTTTTGCAGTAATCCACATTTGAAGCACGGACTATGGAGTGCTTGCATTTTGAATAAGGGTGACCTAGCGGTTAAAGAGACCGTCTTTCAACCTGGCAACCCAGCTCCAGCAGCCCCGTTTGGGCAAACACCCGCCCTGCTGAAGTGTCCTTGAGCAAGTCACTGAATCCCTACCAGACGCAAGGGCGCTGTGCTGTAACTAATCCTGCAGTCTGACCGCCATAGAGGGGGGCGAGTAAAGAGATTCTCCTGTGGGCATCAATTAAAGGGGAATGCCACCCATTAGAGCAATTCACATATGTTATTCCTGTGCCCCAGGACAGTTCAGTCAATGTTTGTGAACTCGCACCACTCTTTCCTAAAGCTAGAAATCAGAGTGGGAACCTTTAAATGTGTGGTGTCACTGGGATGCTGCCTCGACAAAGAGTGGGGGACTGATTCTGTGGAGTCCATAAGACGCTAAACTGAGTTGTCACACCAACATGAGGTTCTAGTATGAACCAGAATTTAGATATGAACTCACACAAAAATCTTATGGAGCAGTGCCAGATTTTACATCGCAGTGACATCACAAATCCAATCATTTTCCCCCTCAGTTTCTACCTTTAGGAAACAGTGGTGCATGTTCACAAACATTGATTGAACTGTCCTGGCGCAGGGATAACATATGTAACTTAAAACGGGTGGCATCACTGTGTTAAAATGACACGTCTCTACTGTTTGTTTTCCTTCCCCCTTGATCCTTCATATTCAGTCGTGCACGGCCATATGTTCTCCCCTATGACGGTCTTATTAATAGCCTGCTGGACGTCATCTCAGTGCAAGCAGACACTGCCACCATGTGGTGGTGGCTGCGTGGGTCAAGCTTGATATGCTGGAATTGCCTCTATTCTCCTTTGCTCTACAATATTCCTTCCTCGTTAAATTTAAAGAAATTTAAGAGTTACATTTCTTATTTTTGTCTGTGTTTTTAGACGTGGTATGTTTTCCTCTTTCATTCCTGGCCAGCCATGTGCTTGCTCTGGTAAGTTTGCTTTTGGGGAAGGGTAACATTATCAGGCACTTTTACACCATCAAGATTTTCACCTACTGTCAATGGACAAAAACGTCTGATATATGTAACAATAAAAATTAGTTTGGCAAGAACTAATGGATATTGTCATATTAACTTATGGATATGGATCCATTCAGTAAATGTAATTGTCTGCAGTGCCAGTATCAATTCTATTGTAACTTGTACCATTTCCCCCTATTTTAACATTTAGATGAACAGGTTGTATAGTGTACTAATGTCAGAGGTCAGGAGTGCACCACTGCTCCTGGTTCAAAATAGGCCTAACCAGTGATATTTCTGCTGATAGTTTTCTAGTTTATCTACATGAAGTCAATGGGGTGTAAACTCTCAAAATAAATGTGTCCTGTCAGTCACTTTAAGGGGCAGGACGGTTTCATAGGTCCATATTTGTGAACGGGGCACCAGAATATAAACCTTGTTTGGGCGTGAGAGCTCAAATAAAAAAATGTATGTCTGAATATTGTGTCCCATACAAGTTATCTATTTTCTAGCTATTTGATAAAGTTGTTCATGTTTCAAAATATGGACCGAACTGTTTTAGGCTATTGGAATAATGTGAATTCTTAAATGTAGTATTTCCCTTCAAGGTTCAGTTCTCTGTGCAGCAAATCTTGGTGCTAGATGAACAAGGATGTCTGCTTTCCCTCCTTCAAAATAAAACACCGGATACTTTAGGAGCCCAAGACAACACTTGTCCAAGTATGTGTCAGTGATTTGGTGGAGAGGTATGAATTGTATCTTAAATACCCACCAACCTTGAACCAACCAATGATTGAACGATATCAGGTAGATTTTATAGATAACTCACTGGTTTATTTGTGAGAAAAGTACCAGTGCAGGCTACTGTATATACACCGAGCAGCCACAACATTAAAACCACTGACAGGTGAAGTGAATAACATCGATTATCTTGTTACAATGACTGTGCCCCTGTGCACAAAGCGAAGTCCATAAAGACATGGTTAGACGAGTTTGGTGTGGAGGAACTCGATGGGCCTGCACAGAGCCCTGACCTCAACCCCATTGAACACCTTTGGGAGGAATTAGAACACCGATTGCGAGCCAGGCCTTCTCGTCCAACATCACTGCCTGACCTCACAAATGCTCTTTTGGCTGAATGGGCACAAATTCCCTAAGACACACTCCAAAAACTTGTGGAAAGCCTTCCCAGAAGAGTGGCGACTGTTATAGCCGAAAAGGGGGGGTCCAACTCCATATGAATGTCCATGGTTTTAGAATGGGATGTCCAGCAAGCTCATATAGGTGTGATGGTCAGGTGTCCACTGACGTTTGGCCATATAGTGTATATATATATATCTCTCTGAACAGATCAATAATCAGAAATGTATGTAGCATGATTATCCATTCCAAAATGAGGATGTAATTTGGCTTTTTTTTACCTAAGTGATTTTGTTGACAGGTGTGTTTGTAAATTGCAG
>OOFE01020517.1:3125-24963 GCA_900323365.1 Monocentris japonica | reverse complement strand
GATGAGAGAGAGGCCATTAAGGCTAAGAGAGAATTGGATATAGAAGAATGAAGTGATATAGACACACACACACACACGTATGCACACACAGATACACACACTAGACTCAGTGCGAAGGGGGAGCATATATCACATCACCCCAACACCACCACACACCCCAAGCCAGCAGGTCTCTAACTCTCCCCTCTCTAATAGCTGTCAGATTACTATCAGCCAAACAAGACATCCAGCCTCACCTCCCTCCCCCTTTCTCTCTCCCTCCTCCCTCCCCCAACCACGCCGCTGCCATCTTCCACATTACCCTGCGGTCTTCCTCTTTCTCCGATGCTGCCTCTCTCTTTCCATTCCCTACTACCACCACCTCCTCCTCCTCTTCTATTCCTGCACCCTCTGGTCAAGCCAGAACTGCTACTTTACCCATTACCTCCTCCTGCTGAGTTACACCTCCACTGTCCTCCCCGAGAGGAAATCAACCTCGGCAGTGAGAGGGCAAAAGACAAAAGCAGGTTCAGAGAGCAAAACAATGGCAATGGAGGAAAGGAGAGGTATGTGATGTGTCTAAGTAAAGAGAATGAGAAGTACAATTAATGTAATCAATCCCTCCAATGTTCCCACTTTGACCATCACAAGGGTTCTCTCTTATGTTGTGTGGTCTTCTCATTTATACTCTGCAGAATTGCAAAAGTAAAGGGCTGTTTAAGCTTCATGGAACACCAGTTTGCTGTTTCTTTGTGAGAACATTGAGTTCCTGGTTTGCCTTTTAGTTGGCTTTTTGCCCCACCACTGTTGTCTGGCCGGAAACCCCTCCGCCCTCACCAACAGCCACTGGTCCACAGAGAGTCATCCACCTGTCAGTGCTCTGCACTGTTCCAGCCTTGTATATGTCTGCGGTGTGTGTGTGTGTGTATGTCCACACATTTGTGTGCATATACACGGGTTTGTATCAGTGTGTCTGTGTGCATAAGCACCTACATGTCAGCATGGCATTACGCTTGCAAGCATGTGTATATTTGCCTCTGCATGTGTGTGCGTCTTAGTGTGTTTGTGCGTGCATGCGTGTGCATGTGTACATGTGGTTCTCTTTTATCCCCCCTCATCATCACTAACAGGGTTTCCCAGGCTCTGGCCAGGAGAGTGTGGGTCACAGGGCAGGAATCAAACAGCAGAACAATGGAGGGCTTCCTCCACTTAACCTCCTAATGGGCTCTCAATGGCTCCCCTGGCTCCCAGAAAACTATCAGCCACTGGATTCACTTACCTCGCCTCACCAACCAGCGTGTGTGGGGGGTCTGGATTGGTCTGGGTATGTGTGTGTCAAGAGGGGAGGGGATAAATGAGTAAGTGAGTGTAGGTGTGAGAGAGAAAGACAGACCACAGACAAACTGACAGACACACAGACAATGCCCAACTGTTTCTGATGAGCTAGTGGTTTTCTGTACAATGGCATGCATGTGGTGGATGAGAGAGTTGGAAAATTTACATTCTCACAACCACCTACTCATCAAACTCTCATGGGGTTGACGATCCATGTTAGCCAGTGAAACATGTGTTTTTAGGTGTGTGCATGTGTGTGTTCCTCGTCAGCAAACTGTAGACACGTGCCTGTGTTGACCAATATAGATGTTAGCATATGTGCACGCATGCTTCTGTCTAAGCACGCCGTTGTGCTAGTTACACTTCAATAATTACTCTCAGCGTGTGCTCCATCCCTGAGCACCTCGCAGCCCCCAAATCTGCAAAGACAAGTGGCCTCATTTATTTCCACGGAGGAAAATAATTTAGCAGTGTCGGGCGCTAACGAGCTAGAGCGGAGGGAGTCCTAATTAGATTCACTTTGTTTGTGTCATTTTAATTACGTTGTGGTCCCCAGCAATGGAGCCGCCAGTGATCCTTCAGACTCTTAGCTCTGCTGCCACACCACCACACCAGGTCCCAGCAGAGCTTTAGAAAACCAACAAACTGAACTCTCAGCTATGATAGGCCTGGGTTTACGTTAATTTGTTGATTCTGAGCATGTTTCGCCGCTGTGTCACTTTAATCTAAGTACAACAACGCAAAGGTCACTCCCTTCTGATACAAACAAATAAACCCTCTCTAAACTTTTTTAGTGATGAATCATTATTTATTGCTCTAAATGAAAGGCATGGGGGACAGCTTTAGCTGCCTGTGTAGTCTTAAGCGATGTGTTTATGTTCAGCTTTTGAAGGGAAAGCTTCACTAAACACGAAGCACTTTGAGGTTCCCTTTGAAGTATTCCCCCAAGACACAGTTGCTAATTATTTGGTGTTTCATGTTGAATTCAGCTCAGTTCATTAGACAGTTTTAACTGACGTTGCTGTCTTAGATCCTTTTTGCCTCAACGTACACATTGAACCATTTAGATAATTGAGTGATTAATAGGTGCCTAATGATTAGCACAGAGCTTATGTTTTGCTTTCATTTCAAAGTTAGCAATTTATTATCAAGCTATTACCTGCAACATACACGTGTTTGTAGCAAAAAGAGATGTAAACTGTGAAAACTGTTCCAGTAGATTTCACACGGTTCTTGATTTGTGTTTTTCAGTGTATATCAGTATGGAAGAGGCATCAGTAAATAAACTGTATCTGCCAGAGAGAGAACACGAGAGAGAGAGAGAGAGAGAGAGAGAGGGGGGGGAGAAAGAGAAAGAAAGGGAGTGAGAAACAAAGAGAGAGAACAACAGAAAGAGAGGGGGACCCCGGAGGTGTTGCAGTGTCCCATCAGCGATGTTGTTAGTGAGGGTTTCACCCCATCTGTCCCATGTTGTGTGATAGTGATCAGTCTTCAGGGACCCACCTCAACAGATGAGGTCAGGCTGACCTGTCAATCACACTGGTCTGAGCTAAGGCCTGGTCTGCTAGGGTCACCTAAAGCAGGGGATAACAAACCTCGCAACAGAAACATTTTTGGCTGATGAGGACCCCAAATAAAGATTTGGTTGAGCATCGCGTTGTGCCAGCTAAAAATTAATCATGTGTGTGTGTGTGTGTGCACTGACACTAACATAGCTGATGAGCTGTATAAACATCTGTGCTGACCCCAGATAGCTCATTGTTCAGGAACTACATCCAAACCTGGAGGACAATGCCTGTGCAGAGGCTACACAGCTGTGTGTACACAGCCACTAAGCTCCATTGGTACAGGGTCATTTGGCCACTGAAACATAGCTTACAGTGGCCATATTCACTTCCTCACAGAGAGACAGTAGCTCCACATCAGAGACATTTGAATGTTGTTGTTGTCCAGAAGACAGAACGTTGTGAATTTGAATCTTTTTAAGATTGCTATTGTTCCTCAATGTTCTGTAGAAATTCAGCAAGTTGAATAAATCACTCTAGTTGTCTCAGTGAGATACAAGGAGTTTACTGTAATGTTTGTTCTGCATAATGCAAGCTTGTGAATGTAAAGCAACCCATCTATGATCATGTGTTCTGAGTAAAGTACAATGGTGGAAACAATGGGTTATACTGTATGTACTAATGCTATTTGTGTCTAATATGCTTGTGTGCTGTTGTGCTACCCTATCTACCTCCCTATCAATGACAGTAATCACAGTCCGCACACATACATACACACACACACACACACATACACACACACCCTGTTGAGATGGGCTTGCAGTATTTTCATGTGGGTCATTTGGATTGACCAGAGGGAATTGTTCTTCCTCTCACTGCAGCTCCGCTTTCCCTGAACAGATGATGCTATCAGCTAGAACTAAACTAAAGGAGATAAGCACTTGCAGCTCTTTAAACTCATGACCAGCCATGGCTAATACCTACAGTTGCAATCGGAAATAATCAAACCCTCACCTCGAAAGACGTTATAGTGATGTGAATCGAGGTTAATGAAAATATATGGCAAAAAGCCTCATTAAACAACAAAAAATATTTATTGATATATATTTGAGTTATTTTGAGAACATAAATTGACTTAACTTTGAGTTCAAATGAAAAATGTAACTCTTTTCACGAATGCATGTGCACTGTTATTGCACCCACAGCTTCAGTACTTTGTGGAGCATCCTTTAGCCTTTATAACTTCTGATAAGCGTTTTCGATAAGTGCTGACAAGCTTCTTACACCTCTCTGTTGGAATCTTTGCCCATTCTTCACGTGCAAAAGCCTCTAGCTCATTGATGTTTGACGGCTTCTGTGCTGCAACTGCCTTCTTTAAATCCCACCAAAGATTTTCAGTGGGATTTAAATCTGGGGACTGAGAAGGCCACTCCAGGACATTCCAGGATCTATTTCTCAACCAAGCTTTGGTTGACTTGGAGGTGTGCTTGGGATCATTGTCTTGCTTGAGAGTCCAATGATCACCAAGGTTCAATTTCCCAACAGGAGGCATCACGTTCCTCTTTAAAATGGCCTGGTATTTCTGGAAATCCATGATGCCAAGTACACAGTCAAGATTGCCACTTCCTGCAGCAGAAAAACATCCCCACATCATCAATGACCCACCTCCATGCTTGATCGTGGGGATGGTATTCTTCTGGTCATAAGCCTGGCCTTTCTCACGCCAGACATACCACTGGTCCATGTGTCCAAACAGTTCCAGTTTAGTTTCATCAGTCCATAGAACTGTCTCCCAAAACTCTGTAGTCCTATCCAAATTCCTCCTGGCATAGTCTAGTCAACCTTTGATGTTCCTTGTGGTCAAAAGTGGAGTGCGTCTTGGAGTCCAGCCATGAAGTCCTTGTTTATTCAGTGCTCGTCTTATAGTTGCCACTGAAGCACTTGTCCCGGCCTTCATCAGGACATCCTGTAGGTGTTTTGCAGTAATACGGGTTACTTAATCAGTTGTCCTGATTAAGTAACTAAGGGCTCTTGATGAAATTTTGGGCTTTCTCCCACGGCCAGGCAGGTTTGCAGCTGTGCCATAAGTTTTAAACTTCCTTATAATGCTCCCAATGGTGTCTCTTGGAATGTTGTATTTTTGGGAAATCTTTGTACACCCAATGCCCTTCAGGTGCAATGAAATAATTTCCTCTCTCAGCTTTTGTGAAAGCTCCTTAGTCTTACCAATGATTGCAACTTACCTTGAACACCTTCATGGGTGAGGTTTATATACGCATCACAGCTGAAGCAAATTAAGGATCATTATAGAGTTAATTATGTTTTAACTCCACTTTAGGCCATAAACTAACTAGCAGAAGGTTTTTAAAACAGCAATATTATATAAGGGTTGAATAATTGTGACATTGTGGCAATAATTGTGGCTGTATTAACAAAATATCCTGTTACTCACGAATACTACATCACACATTTTCTTTGTTGATTTTATGTATCACTCAACTGATAAAGAAGTCATCCAAAGCAAAATCTAGCCCTTTGAAAAAACTTTCTTTGGTAAATCCTTACAATCTTTGGGGGGTTGAATATTTCCGATTGCAATTGTATATGTAGCTATTAGCTACAGCAAAACTAAGATCCATGCTAAGATCCATGTACTCCATAAAGTTAAGGTGATTTAGTCATGTTCAAATTTGATACTGATGATGGTGATAGTGATCTGTCTATAAAGGGCTTTCAGATGACATAACATACCCTCTAGTGGAGGCCCTCAGCCCTTGGCCAATAATATACTGTGAACAGTATAGTTGCATTTCTAAAAATACAACGTGGATAAACTCAACCTAATTGTGCTGTTTTTGCCTGGGAACTGATCATTTCATCACAAATGCATCTGATCAATTTTCTGTTTAGACAATAGCTAGCTAACCATGGTATCTGGTTAGCTAACGTACCGGTGGCCAAAAACAGACACACACTCTTTGAAGCGGTTTAAAAAAGTTTATTAAAAAGATAGCTCTGGTCCACTAGAAAAGCATACTTGTGACTTCACAATAGTTGATTTTTAAATATTAATTAACCAAATATCACCATTGAAGCTACCACTGAAAGCACGCTAAAGCACAGCCTCTGGTGGCTTATTGCTTAATTTTAAAACAACTGGTTTAGAACATTTCTTTCAGTGTCAAAGGGTTCTAGTGGGAAATGTTGGGAAATGCAGTGCAAAACATCAAATTGCCGACTGCTTATCACCAAAGGTTTTGCCAAAATCAAGAAAAACAAGAAGTCCACAACAAAGAACTCTTATTTCATCATTTATCAAAAACAAATACACATTTTTAGTCAAATGATATTTCTCAAACAGGATCATATAATTTAAAAAAAAATTAATAATTACAAATATTTGTAATTAAGTAACTCATAGAGGACCATATTAATTTAGTCAATATCTGATATTGATCAAAACAATTCACACTGTGTATTAGAAGAATACATGTGTTAATATTTGAATGAAATATATGGCGACAACAATTTATTCAGATATATTTCAATTTAATACAAGCATTTCTCAAAAATTTAGACTGTTTGATTTGTGTCAGTTCTAAATCATGTATTCTGGAATAAGAAAAATATTGTATTAGTTTTTATAAATGATGAAAACAGTTCATGGTGTTAGACTCAGATTTGTGGACCCCATTGTACATTTACACATTCAATAATTGATTGAAGGGCCCTATTTCTATTTTATTTTTGTATTATATTTAATGGTTGTTGCCAGCATTTAAGAACTGTAACATGTACAGAATTGTTGTGTTTTCAGTTTCAATAAAATTCCCATTCTATGACTATTTACCTTGGTGTCCTGGTCTATTCATTGAGGGTGCATTGTCTATTCCTTGGCTCCTACGAGCCTAGTGGTGTACACTACCCTTACCATATGAGAGGGTTACAGCACCAAAATGGTGCTCTGCTCTTAAACAAGCCAAAAGAGCCTGTTTCCTGTATTATAGAGAACCGTTTTGTGTCTGAGTGAGTAAGAGAGAATGATCTCATGAGGAAAACAAAATAACTCAAGTTATTTAGTTTAGTTTAGTTAACAGTTAAATTGATGCAGACCAGACTCATGGTTGAGGACACTATTGATTATCTTAGAAGAGCTCGTAAGTGAAGGCTGGCTGAAGGCTTAATGATCCCTGTAAATAAATCACCCTGACAAAAAGCTGTTGGATAAGATCTCTTTCAGGGCAGTTCTTTCTCTGGCTAGCTGTTTACACATCGCTGATTATGAAATACACTGGCAAATACAGACAGAAGTTTTTCAGAAAAAAAACTATTTTGTGAACAATGCTGCTCTCTTTTAATCAAAAGTTCACTGAAGAGAATAGACATTGAAATGTCTAAAAATTTGTCATTTTGACGACTGTGATGTTTGTATAATTATAAAGGAGAGGGTATCTTCTACCCCAAATATGATATGACCCCTGCATTGATGAAATTATCTAGCTTGAAATAAATTAATATGTTTATCAGGAACAGAGGACAATTTAATAACTCACCTGTCAAAACTCTACCCGATTATGTCTGGGGAACTGGCAGCTGATAATTACACACGATTCATGCCAGAGCTTTGAATTTTTGCAAAATAAAAATTGATGAAACACAATCTAAATTAGGTACAGTAATCCATTCCAAGTTATGATGGGAAAAGGCCTACGTAAGGTGGATAAATGAAATAGATTCTTGGGTTAGATTTATGAAACCATAAGAGCTCTTACAAGCTCAATTTCATTCATTTAGCTGTCACTCTAAAGTTACATAGTTACTCTCTTGATCCATTAGGATCTGTTGGGAATGACCTCACACACACTCACACACACACACACACACACACACACACACCAGTAGGACTAAGAGGAATCTGGTTCAGGTTAAAACCACCTGGATCTGGACACCAATGGTGGCTGAATGTGCCATCCCCTGTCCTCTCAGGCCACATGCTAAGTGCAGTCTCAGTGTTGTATAGCTCACTGTCATCTCGCTATCAGGTTAACGCTGCCTCGTCCTGCAAGAGCTCAGTTAATGCATCCTGTGGTCACTTCTGGAGAAAAAAATAGCAGCCAACCTATCCCTCAAAACACACACTCATTCTTTCTCGCTTACATGCACAAACACCAACACGCACACACACAAACATTGCCCAAATTCAACGGCGAGTTTCATGAGGCTCCATAATGGAGGCATGTGGTGAATCAATGTGGCGTCACTTTTCCTGACAGTATTCCTCCCAGGCAGGTCACACAAGCTACAGGAAGCTCACGCTCAAACACAAACGCATAAGAAAACACTGTCATCATCTAATCATCATCTAACAATCACACTGCAGTCAGTTATCCAGTGAGTGCTGGGGTAGGTATGTGCATAGAGCTGCATATGGCAGGCAGCTGGACCTTTGGCTAAAGACAAGCCTGCAGAGGAGAGGCATGGCAGGCAGCAGAGTTTTTAATCTGTCTGTCTGTGTCTTCTCCCTGTCATTAACCTCACGCCCTGACAGCCTGCTCCCTCTGACACTGACCTGCTTCACCTAATGAGCTACCAATTACTACAAATTAGGCGAGAGCGAGGCCACTGCTATCATCCACTGAACACACACTTCTCAACAGTTTCATGGGATTTGGATGTAGCGGGATGCTCTGGTAGAATAGATGACGAGGAAAAAATCATGACAGCAACGTGCATTTCGAATTACTGGAGGTGTGATGTTCAGAGAGTAGGCTGTTAATGCAGTGTGTGTGTTGCTGTGCTGTGCACTTAGTTCTGTGCCTTGGTGCTTTGGCCTGGCACCTCCAGTGAGTTTCAGAGATCATTTGTATTTGCACCTGCTCCTGCTGTGCTGTGTGCTGTGTGTATGTGTGTATGTGTGTTTGTGTGTGTGTGTGTGTGTGTGTGTGTGTGTACACCCACATAGTTGGTCTTTAACCTTGTACACCTGGCTACTCTGCAAGACCAGCTTCTCTCTGGCCCATCTCAATGTTTATTCATTTATTTATGGGAAGCCTGGAAATCATCGCCCTTGTCTTGGTCTCCTGTGGCAGCAGGGGAAGGCAGCCCAAATTTATGCATGGCAGCAGAAATTAATTAGGCATCAATTAACTCATGCTAATCTGTATGCATTGAATTTTTTTTAAGAGCCCGCCTGTTAACTAATTTGTAAAAACTGTTTCACAGAAACGTCAACAGTAGGGAACAGACAGTGTCTTGTAGGCTATTTTCTCATACACAGAGAAAAATATGAAATCAGAGTAGAATAGAAAAAAAGCCCTGAGATGTTAATAAACAAAGCTGTGGGAGGGGGAGAATCTGGCCTGTAGAGGTCACAGCACTGAAGCTTGCTTCTCCTCTTCATTTAGCTGTGTCCCTGGCCTGTAAGGGCCTGCAAGCTATGCACACACACACACACACACACACACACAAACACATGCACACACACGTACAGGAGAGATGGAAAGAGTGAGAAAGTGAGATGGAGGAAGAGGAAAGGGAAGTGAGGCGTTTATTTGTTGCTTCGCTCTTAACAGGCTGCTGGTTTGGCAGGGAACCCCCAAAGGTAGAGTTCAGAGAAGGTCTGTGTGTGTGTGTGTGTGTGTGTGTGTGTGTGTGTGTTTTGAGCCCATTGCCTTGGCGCTCTCCTTTGCCAGGAGGTTTCCAACAGCTCTTGTGTTCATAGTGGGCTACTAGCTTCAACAGCAGAAACACTGGTTGTCTGGCTCAGGGAGAAAACTCAAGGGATCATAACCTGCACATATAGGCCTACAGACAGAAAAGATGAGAAAACATCAAGCTGTGACCAGCTTACTATTCTTCCTATGACACACAAAATACAAGAATAATTGTGCGGCAGAGCTGAACAAAAGATTTGAAAGAAGTAAAGATTTGATTACATATATGAACCACTTTAAGTGTCCTTGATGTATCTTGGCAGATTCTTCAAAAGCCTCATAGTGGGTATATTACTTAAGATAAGATAGGTCTAAGTGTTGACATGTCTTTTTCACATACTCAAAATAAACAATATATTCAACCTCCAAGCTGGTTGGTGTCAGCAGGCTAACACTAAAATAAACTGTTTTGATCATTTTTTTGTGTGCGTTACCAGTGTACAGTTGCCAACAGAACGGGACTGAATAACAGAGAATGGAACAGCACGGGCCAAATGTAACTAAGTGGTGAAATAAAATCTAGCATCCAGCATCAAGTAGCATGCCCTGTAACATCTTACTGCTGATATATATGATGGTTATCTAGCTATCTTGCTGTGTTCTGTTAACCTCAGCCTGCTCACAGTGAGGACTCTTAGCAGAATACTGACAGCTTGATCAATAGGTCAGTGTGCTGACAGCAGTCCTCACTGTTCTGGTAGAGAGTGGGCTATAGAGACCGGGCAGGGGTTGGGGGAGGGGTAGTTAATAAGGGGTGATCATGTATCTCAATGACACTAGAATGTACCTAAGTAAGATGAACATAACCCACAAAACATTCACTTAATAGCTGACATAACCCCAAACACCAAAGTATCCTTAACGCTGAGTCATCACACCTTAATGCCAAAACCTGAAGCAGTAGGCACACAAAAGGTCATGGGAAAACAATATGATACGTCTATAATTTGTCAGTTTGTCGCCATCACCACCACTACGACTCTCCAGTCATCATCATCATCATAACATCATCATCACCACAGCACCAGCACTGCCAGCATCACTGCCATCATCTTCACCGGCACCACCACCATCGTCATCCTTATCATCATCACCTCCTTAGATAACATAACTTGAGATATATTGTGTACACGTTCTGGAGCGCTACTACCAACCATAGGCCTATCGTTTATCCCTGGCCATCTCCGGTTTGCATTTCACCCCCTGTGATCCTATGTAATTACTGCACACAGACAGGCTACCTGGATTTATTTCCTACACGTGTCTTCTTACATGGCCTGAGCATCCAGCCTGTTCCAGCGCCCGTCTGCATGGCACACAAATAAAGTCTGTGTCAGACGCATGGGAGATGCCGGGGCAGATAACCCCCACATTTACAAACGGAGCCTTTGACAAAGCCTTAGCAACAGGCTCCTTAATCAGCGGACTGGCTGTGCAGCCCGGGCCTGCCTTCTCCTCTCCTCTCCTTACAGCCATGATCTTGAGAAGGAGCTTTAAATTGGAAATTATTACACATTAAACCCTCTCCGCGCAGGCCAGGATCGAACTGGATCAATATCTTGCCTGGCACAATAAATCAGATGCTTTCTCTCCCCTTCTCTCTTCTCTCCTTTGCTTTTTCAAGCAGCTATAGGCCACTGCTCGACTGGAACATATTTAAATTTTCTTGTAACAAATTAATTCCAACATTTTCTCTTGATTGAATTAGGGCAAGTGCTGGTGCTGTCACAAGTGTTTGGGCTGCTCCTGTGGGGAGACAAATTGCTAGGCCTGGACACGAGTAACAAGCGGCGGTGTTGAGTCGCTGATAATCTCCCCACTAATTCTCCATTACAGCAAAATGAGGCCATAAATCTTCCTGACAGCTGATCGATGTAAACATTGTTTCCCCCATGATTGCCAGCTCTCCCAGCGGAGCTACTGTCCGCTCACAATCCGCTGAAATTACTCCCGCGCCAGCCCTCCCTCCCTTCTCTTTCTCCCTGGAACGGGTGTGTGCGCATTGGACTGGCCTGGCGGGGAAACCAAAGTCACTCCTGTCCTGTCTAGGGAAGAGCTAACCATCTAATTTTAGCTCAAAGCTTGCTAAACAAATGGAAAATATTAATCAAAATGTCTCTTGTTTAACCACTGGCACAGGCAATTCTGTATAGAAGAATGATTGTTCTATTACCGGGTGGTCACATGGTCTTGCAGGTGCTATTGAATAAAATGAAAAAGATTATAGAAAAAATAAAATAAACAAGAAATAGCCAACCAGTCAGAACTGTCGTATCTCATGATGATAGGACATAGAAAGTATAGCATGCAGTGTGTTTGTGTGTGTGTGTGTGTGTGTGTGTGTCCTCTCAGTGAAACAAAGGTTTTTCTAAACATGGCTATCAATCCCCCTCCTGCACTGTGTAATGGCATTAAGCAGAGTAAACGGCAGTGAAAGATTGAGTTGTCAAACAGTCAAAGCATAACGCTCGTTATCAGCGTGTTCACCGTCTGATAATATTCTACACCATTATTAAAATCCAATATGCATGCAATTACAGAGACGGGGATGTCGTTAAACGGGACATCAGGCTGTAACCACAGACAGAGAAGGGGAAAGACACTAACAGAGACAGAAAGACAGAAAGAAACTTCTCAAAATGGCATTTACCTTTTGCATGCAGCAATGGACAGTTCAGGATATCAATACCAAAATTAGTTTCAGGGTTCATTGTGTTCATTTTTCTTATGTCTGTCTCCAGATCTTTGTCAGTTCTCAAATTTGATTCCTGATTGTGTCTATCTGTGGTGCTCTCTGAGATTGCTTCTGGTGTGATTCTGTCTTTTTGTCTGCTCTTAATTGGCTGGTTATTTAGTGGAAGTGCTGATCAAGAATTAGTTTTCTTTCACTGTGATTTCAATTGTACATGGGTTGGTTAAGAGGGCATTGAACAGTATATACAGACTATTCTTAAATCTCTGCCTCCCAGTCTCACCATTGTCTACCTCCACTCCTTGTGTGTAAATGTTTCCATATTACAGTATATTTTCTTCCAATCATTTCCTCAGTCTCCCTTGACATGTCAATTAAAATAGTCTACACTCAAGACATTTATCCTGACATAGATAATGTTGCCCCTCTCTAATTTCAGATGCCATTCCACGTCAATTTGCTTTGTGTCCCATGCATAGACTTTATGGTCTCTCTCCCATTCTGCCCACTGTGGCTCCCTGTATGTATGGGAGCATTTATGAGGCCTGTGACCATGGCGCCCAGGGGGCATGTGCAACAGACAAGAAGACATTCTGCATAGGCTCTAAAGGTTACTCAGGCCAGCACTCCATTGCAATTGGTCCCTGTCTGGCTCTGTCACTAGCAGTATGACTTCATCACCCCCGAGAGGAGAGGAAGAGACGGAAAGAAAAACAGTTTGCACTCATCCGTCAATGTCCATCTCAAATTACAGCTCAACCAATCACCGGCCAGGATCAATAGGGAGCGGCTGGGCAGGTTGGGGGGATGGCAGGACAGAGGGATGAAGGGAGGAAGGGAGGGTCTGGAGATGCCCACTGAAAGATAGAAGAATAACTGATCAATACACAAGGATGGATTTTGTCATTTTGAAAAGGGCTGTCAGAGGGTCGTTCACTCCCACCTGCTCAGAGCTATTTCCTCTAACTCAGGCTGTGGATGACACGTCAGTCCATCACATCGCACTGGCCCAGTCTTTCTCTGCTCCTGCCTCACTCACTTCTACATAAAAGAACTACAAAAGAATTACAGCCATTGTTAGTAGAACTTACAAGAATGACACTTAAAACTATAAGTCATTTTCATTGGCTATCAATTTCTACACGTCATTGACATGCCTTTAAAGATCACCGTGCAATCTAAACTGATGATGTGTCTCCAAGCTATCAGAACTGAACAGTTAATCCACTGTATTGTTTCATCCTACACCTCCTCCATATTCTAAGTCACAGTGTGTTTTAAACTTGACCTCTTCACTCCTCCACCCAGGAACAGAGGAAGATACACTGCCAGTGCTAGTCTGATGAGTGTGTGTAAGTTGGGTGATTAACTCAATAAAATACAAAGATCTCCTTTATCGGGATGCTCTCTGCTGTAATGGTTGTTTGATTGGAAGCCAGTGGCTGTATTGACAGGTGAAGTGGACTGATTAATGGGGGCTTAAGCCAGTGAGGATAACAGTCCTTCACATGGCTTATTTAACTCTAAAAGAGTGACTGATGTTCCACCGCAGGGGTGTCTCTTCTAAATCAGCCTCCATTGAACCTTCTAGCGCAGTAATACAGCCATTTATGCACATCCCTTTTAGAACCATTGATTTTGAGGATTTCAATATACCCCTCTGCTTACTTTTGCTCTCATGATGTGCATGTTACTACTCTTACTTAAAGCTAATTATAACTAGATAATGAGAACCATGGAAATGTTTGATATTCCATCTTTCGGTTCAGAACTAATGGCTTACACAGTAAGGCGTATATTTTCCCAAAGGCACCAGGACTAGCAAAGAAACTCAACATTAAAATAAATATGCTTTCAACACAAAGTAATTACTTTCTTGGTGGCCATTAATAATCTAAATGGTAACCCCGGGTCAATAATGTATTGATACTTTTAATTATTATTAAAAGTTAATTAAGTTATTAAAGGTAACACAAATATGCTTACGCTATGGAGCCTCAAACCTCACACCACTGTGCATTAGCAGCCAGCAGTGGACAAGCTGTCTGTTACAGGCCTGTGTACACTGCCTTATGCTAGTCAAATGACCTGAGGCACAGAGTTTAAAGTAAGGCCAGAGGAGTGAGAGGGAAACTGAAGTGGTTTTAGACAAAACAAAGTGCACAGAAGAACTGAATGAATACAGAGTACCAGTATTATGTCTGTCATGAGGGGTCAAAGGTGACTTGGTAGGGGCATGGCTGAAGCTCTAGTTTCAATTCAGTGGATCAGAATAGCTCAAATTGACACCAGGACCCATCTGCCCACTGAATTAATCCTCCACTCTCTTCCATTTGGACGTTTTTGTTTTCTTTATCAGCTGCATCTATTTCTTTATTCATTCGGTTGACTTTTGAAGGGGGAGAGGTGACACGTCCCGGGGCATTTATATGTTTTTAAAAATCCAACGATTTCAAGTGTAACATTTGCAGAAGCCAGGGTCACTAGCAGTTATATTTTCCCTCTCCTTTCACTTTCTCTCCCTGTGAAATCGATCGTTTGTCTGTGAGGACCTCAAACGGAGAGGGAGGAGGATTCAGAGCTCTGCTGGCAACACAAGCAGAACAGGAGCTGCTGGGGAAGGAGGCAGGCAAAAGACAGAAAGCCTCCCCACTCTCAACGTCAGTGTACATGACCTTGGGGCCAGAGCGAGCGAGCGGGCGGAGGAACCGCCCAGCTAGCGTTCGTTCACACACAGAGGAATTTGGCAAGCGGTGGAGTGTGGGTCTGTGAGCCCTAGCCCTCTGCTTAAGTGAGTGCAAATTAACTGAAATAAAACTTTTAAAGGTCAATGTAAATTTAATTTGTTCTCTGCATACTAAACCCTAATCACATCAGAACAAAGTTCCCCTGCTCTTTGAAAGGGCTGCTCTGTTGTGTTAATCTATTTGGCTGTTAAACATGAAGGGCAAGCAACAGGTGAGGAGCCTTTATGTGTGTCTGTGGCCCTGCTAATAGAGAGAGACTGTAGTGAAACACAGACAGCACTCGACAGTAGCTCGCACTGCCTATCAAACAAACAGCACAGAAAAGATGTCTGCCAGGGAAACAGCCTCCGGTGAGAGAAACAGAATGAAGGAAGGGGGAAGAATAAATGGATAGATACAGAAGTTGACAGAATGAGACGCAGGGGGACAAGAATGTTTGTTTCTGTGTGAGCTTGTGTGTGTGTGTACATGTATGCCCCAGTGTGTATATATTCTCCGTCTCTCGCTCTTGCTCTGTCATAGCCATCTCAGTGGCGACAGAGGCACTAGAGCCCCACGGGGGTCAGCCATGTAAGGAACATAAAAGGCCAATTTAATTTAGTACGTCCGCGGCTACAAAGTATTTTAATTCCGACAGCTGTGACTGAGGAGTTAATATTTGACTTGTCAGAAGTGGGGCCGGGGCCAGTGAATCATTGTAATTCTCATTAAGAGGCTCTCCCCCAGCAGCACCTTAATGCAGAATAATGAAAGTCAAGACGGAGTGAGCTTCTAATGCCAGTTGAGGCCTATCTTTTAATATTCCCCTCTTGATGGATTAGGGAAGCGGGAAATTCATCTCGGATCATAGGGCCTAATTTAATAAGGGATCATTCCAGGAGTATTGCATTTTATAATAATGTCATTTAAAGTGTCGTCTTCCATTTTTACCGACCCATATGTATGCTTATATAATGGTGCCAGAGGGATCTGTTTTTACAGTGCTTGGATCTCTACTGTGTCCACACATCCCCTACAGACCACACTACAATGTCTCTCTGTGGTCTGCAGGCTCTAAACTCAGGTTTTCATTTCACATTCTGGTGATAGAGCCAATTGAGTGAGCAGTTATGAGAAGTTACTCCTGCGTGTTGCTGTTTCCCCCAATTATTTATAATGAATAGTATTTTGGGGAAATCACTGTGTTATGAGTGTTGGGATTATAAATACAACCCAAAGGAAATATTGTGAGGATACTACATTATATTTGCAACATTGCATGCTTTTAAACCCTGTTGAAATAGGCAGTGCTATATTTAGCCAACCGACTCACAAAAGAGAAATTGTTTTTAGGGAATAAAGTAAACAAATGTGAGTAATGTTCTAGAGTGTTGACGTTAGTAAAAGCACAGAGGTTTGAATCAGCTTGTAAAGCCTGACACGGGAGACAAATGTTGGTTGTTACTGACAAAAGCTTCTGCAGATGCATAACGTTTATGCTTTTTTCTGTACATGCAAGATTCAATTGAAAAACAATCTCCAGATAATCCTAGTCGTTTACAATTTTCCAGGTTGCACATATCACAATTGTGATATGGGTTCAAACCAGGTGGGGAAGGTCATTATTACCAGATCACAAAAGACTATAAGGGTTCAGAGTACCATAATGCATGTGTTACTCCATATAACCTACTACCAGGTATGACTCAAAAAGCTGTAATACTGTTTACCTGTCTTCAGATTTAAGTTGGCAGATTCCCTCCAAAGACAAAGCATTGCCAATATACTGTATGTAGCCTACCAACCAAATACTATTCTCACAAAATGATTGCTGCCTTTAAAGTAAGACCTACTATGGGCCATTATTTATGTCATTATCTAGGCCCTTGATGCAACAATCGATGGTATTGAAATATTGTGAGGCATGTTTAATAGCAGATCTTATTTCAAGTCAGGGAATGTGATCAAACTGAGGTGCAGTATCTACTCTTTCAAAATACTTGAAACTTGAAACTTTTTTTTAGATGTTCACATTGGAATAAAACATTAAAAACATTAAAAACATAATTACTGGCAAAAAAACAAGCTGTGGGTGGGGTCTGGACTGATAGACCTTTTTAATGACACCCTATGGGTCTACCAAGAAGATTTTAGATCAAAGCAATACATGCATGGTGCCCTGAACATGCCTCTTCATTACAGTTCATCTACACTGTGTTGTAAGCAAGATTTTCAGGCATGAGTGTTACCTTAAGCAACTCCCGTCTCCAGCTCCTAAGGTGGTCCTACTAGAGCCCTTCCACCACACAGCATGTTACATGTGACCCCTTAAAAGGGTCCCTGTCCTCATTAAGATAAGAGACAGTCTCTCAAACATACTGTAGCGTGCCAAAGTGCTTCCTCTTTGGCTCTCTCGTGTCTTTGGCACCTCTGCCTACCTTCTTCATCCTACTCCTCTGTCTATCTATTCTGCTCTTATCATTGCCCTTGTCCTCCTAACTCCCCCTGTCTCTGTCTGTGTGACTTTCCCTCTGTCTATCTCCACCCCTGAATTCCAGCGTCTTTGTGACTTTTCCACTGAAGTCCAGATTCAATGTTAGTCACTCAGTTGAACAACTGGGTTTTGTGCTTTTGTACACAAGTCCAGCTCACATTGGTCAAATCCTGTTAATAGATGCCTAACTAAACTTCATAGTGAAATAACAAGAATGCAGGTTGCGAGATATAGTAGTTTGTAATCAGCTGGTTTCCTTCCTCCCATGCAAGCCTCTTCAGAACACAAGCAACTATCTGCCATAGCAAGTTTTGGTTATTTTTGGGTGCATGTGATATTCATTCTCAATTCATGTGTCACTTCCTTGAATTCTTTTGATTTTAAAACAAAAAGTTAGGAAAAGTTTTGTTCACTGCACACACTGCCACCCAGTGTTCTGGTGTTGAAATCATAAACTCCTAAAGCTTCACTCTTGGAATTTCAGTAGAACAAGGTTTCTCATTCCGCCAATGTCTGCTTTGCAAGTTCTGGAAAATTGTAGAAACCATTGAATAAACACTATCATGTGTTATGCCAATACACTGAGAAATTCTAACATTGGGGTTCTGTGTTTAGTTTCTATCCAGAGAAATGATGTAAAGAGTCTGAGACAGAAGAGTGTGAGAAACAGAGAGGGAGAGGGAGGGACAGCGAGAGAGAGAGAGCGTCACACAGAAGGAGCGATAGCGCAGGAGGGAGGGTGCGTGAGTAAGGGCTAACTTGCTAGATCTATTTTTACATCCCATTTCAGAATGAGATAGTGTCCCTCTCTCACACCCCCCGCTGTGGAGGAAGCTAATGCAAGGCTATTTAATTAGACGTTGGCAGATTGTTGAGCCAACACTGTAATCCAATAGAACGCCGCACCACTATGAGGTCCTGTCTCCTCCAAGGCCTCTTTGGCCACATAATGCAGCTCAGTCAGCTCTTCGCATTTTGTCTGCCCTTCTCTCAGCTTGTGACATCAATTTACATTAGCCCGCATTGAAATAAGATGCATTCTTCCCACCAGTGACCTACCCAAACACAGTGACAGGGAGTGCACGTGCATACTCTTACAGACACACACACACACACACACACACACACACATACTAAACCCACTCAAACTACTACTCCCAGTTGAACTTGACATGGTCCCCCACCATTATACATTACCTCCCCTGCTCATCATATTAGCCTATCCTATAATAAGGCGTGTGTGTGTGTGTGTGTGTGTGTGTGTGTGATTCTTGTATGCATTAATCCTCCAGCCCAGGGACAGTGGCTTAGCCTAAGTAGTAAATTACCATAGCAATACAGCTGTCAATACTGCTGTATCAATGAGAGGACAGAAGTGGCAGGATCAATGAAAACATCTGAAGAAGATGCCCTGGATGACAGGCACTCTCCCGCTTTAAAATTCTATTGGTTCTAAACTGTTTGACCCCTTGATCTCATATCCCACTGTTTGCTGTACTGCAAAGACTTCCTAATATACATTACGGTACTCAAGATAGGTTCACTTTTTGAATTCATTTTCAAGGATAGCTTGAAACAATGGAGGGATGCATAGATGTTATGTATAATGCCTCATCCATAATTGTGAATGCCAGGAATGAAATGCAGACATTTATGTGACAGTGCTGTTTTAATAACTTAAAGCTCTGGAATTCACTGAAGTGGTCAGCTATTTATGCCTAAAATCCATCAAAAGCAAACTGTTCTTCACATTTTTGTGACATTTTGCCTATAGGTGTTTTCTTTATGCTGTAATAAATGTTATGGACAAAGTCAACCCTTTCAATAAAATGATTAATAACAGGTTTCAATTGTCTGATCTTACTGAAATAGCTTGTCCATATATCTCAGCTGGATAGTGGAGTAAGCTGGCTTCAGAGAAGTTCACATATGAAAAGCATTTGAATTCAATCCCTAAGTTTTCAAAACATAAATCATCAACCTCTCATCATTAAGACAAAGATGGCACATTTTCACTGAATTCCCTGTTGGATGATTCCCCTTGTTCTCCATAGTAGAATTTGCCTGTAGAAACTTAGGCCCTAACGCTTCACATATGCCAACAGTGCAGAGTAGATTCATAACAGAAATATAAGGCATTGTTAATGTTTTCCTTAGATCATATTCCGATATAATCGCAATTCATTTTGGAAATAAAGTTATGATGTGCTTATGATTAACTGTCTCATGAGCAACACTAAGTAAAATCCAACCAACATTTCCATCATAGAGTTGTATGTTTGCTAACATCAATAAGATATATTGATTTTTACACTACATACACATACTTGTATTCAAGGGGATGTGAAAACACTTAAAAGCTTTATAATGTTTACAGTACATAGGTGATTGATGCTTATTCTGAAATGCAGGAGCTATTTTCCATCACATCTAAACTTTGCCTTGACCACCCATGTCTGTCACCAGTTGAGAGAACATTTGAATGGGGTTGACAGATATATAAATGTTCATAAATGCTTCGCTGGACAGAATGTTGAAATAGTGTTCAACCCCAAAATGAATGAGCCTGGACCTCCCTGGATTTACCCACATTAAAAAGACACTTGAGCATCCTGATACAAATATTGGGTGATTTGTCAGCTTTTTCGTCATTTCATGACATTTTAAAGTGACATTTTGTAAACTTCAGAGAGCGTGAATACAATCAATATGAGACGAGTAGGCACATGTTTCCAAAAGGCTTTTTGTAATTTAAGAGTCTGTGTACAAACATTTGATGATTGAAAAGCAAGTACTCGATTATACTCGCACACAGATGATTGGATCATACCAGGTTGTAAATACATTGAGAAGCATGGGCCAAATGTTTAACATTTACTGTGTGCCCTCATTGCTCCCTCTATCTCTCACACACGCACCCGTTCTCTCTCTCTCTCTCTGTATTTCTTTTTATTCTCACACACACTTTTTCTCGCTGTCTCACTCTGACTTGCTCTTACTCTCTGAGATGCACAACATGAACATGTGCATACAAACATGCACACACACTCGCCCTCCATTGTATCTATAATACACCAAATGTCACCTTTTTTCCATTAGAAACAATCAAATCCCCTCAGAGCTACTGATACCCACAGGTCTCTCAACACATACACCCTTGTTATGTCTCTTTCCCAGGGCACAGAGGTATACATTATGTTATCTCCCTAATCTGCAAACCAGCTGCAAGTGGAAACAAATTAATAGCAAATAAAATGCACCCAGTACATAAAAATGTGTAGATTGCCCTGCGGCACCTAAACAGGAAACAGTGAAACAATTAGACTTCTTGTTTTGTTCTGACCTCTGTTTTGTTTTGTTCCACTCAGCTGCTGAATAGAAGGAGTTGGAGATAGAGACTAGTTGTTTTTCTGTGTCTGTAATCACCACGGTTAAGCCTCCCTGGCTGTACCAGGGGTCAAATCTGTGTGAACACCCACTTTTCATCCCACAGTGAAATCATATACAGTGTTACTGTCGAGCTCTATGAATGCTATAACTCTCTGCTGACTGCAACCCACACCAAGTGCTGCGGTTAGCCACCCAGGCCTGCCAGGCCTATATGGTGCATGCATGTGATAACAGGCAGTGATATGGCATCCTAATTGCTGGCCTGAGTGCTTTTGGAGGGAGTTTTCAGCAGGTTTCTTTTTCACTTTCGCTCCATTTGATGTCTTTGAAGTTGGTCTTTCATCTGCCGATGCTCCTGATGGCTGTTGTCTTTGGTGTGGTGTTGTGTGCGCCCTGCTCTTTGAGCACTGCTAACATGTAACAAAGGCAAGCCCTTAGAGAGAAAGGAAGAGAAAGAGAGCATTTTCATCTCTCCTTTTCTCCTGGCTGTCTCTTTTTCTGTGGGGGGAGCCAATGTCATAAATTCATATACGCACAAGCATGCACACACGCTTACAATCACATTTACTCTCAGCCATCCACATGCACAAAAATAAATCAGTTTACAATTGCACAAACTGACGCCACAGTTGGTAAAAACTGTTCTCTGTGAGTGTTTAACATGCTCTCATTTGATAAAGGCTCAAGTGCCCTATAGTGCAGGAAATGATAGAGCATTGTATTTGTCTCTGGGGTTGTAGGGCGGTAAATATAGCAACAGGACAGCACCAGTTGATATGAAGGATTCCATGATGAAGACCCTGTGGAGTGCTGCTATGACTCACCAGGCTACGATGATGATGATGATGATCATCGTGTGTGTGCGTGTGTGTAGGTGTGTGTGTGTGTGTGTGTGTGTGTGTGTGTGTGTGTGTGTGTGTGTGTGTGTGTGTGTGTGTGCATGCATGTGTGTTTGCTTGCTTGCATGCATTTGGAATTATACATGTCAAGTGTTGGTGTGTTTT